>JAKSZT010054371.1:2339315-2376606 GCA_026826555.1 Tolypeutes matacus | reverse complement strand
CACCTAATCGAGGTGCCTCAAAATACGTGCGGCAAACTCTGGAAAAACTAAGAGGAGAAATAAATTCCCCTACAATTATAGCAGGGGACTTCAACACACCACTATCATCATTAGACAGAACATCTAGGCAAAGAATCAATAAGGAAACTAAGGCACTCAACAATACATTAGAAGATTTGTACTTAATAGACATATACAGAACACTACAGCCAAATACTGCGGGATTTACATTCTTCTCGCGTCCACATGGAACATACTCCAAAATAGACCACATGCAAGGCCACAAAACAACACTCAATGAATTCAGAAAGACTGAGATTATACAAAGTAATTTCTCTAAAAACAACGGAATGAAGTTTGAAATCAATAAGGGCCAGAGAAACAGATTAGGCACAAGGATATGGAAATTAAACAACACACTCTTAGACAAACAGTGGATCAAAGAGGAAATTTCAAAAGAAATCAATAACTACCTTGAAACTAATAAAAACAACAACACAACATATCAAAACCTATGGGATGCAGTGAAAGCTGTCCTTAGAGGGAAGTTCATAGCCATAAATGCATATATTAAAAAATAAGAAAGAGCTAAAATTGAAGACCTAACTACACACTTGGAGGATTTGGAAAAACAACAACAAACTAAACCTAAAGGAAGTAGAAAGCAGGAAATAACCAAGATTACAGCAGAAATAAATGAAATAGAGAATAAGAAAGCACTGGAAACAATAAGCAAAACCAAAAGCTGGTTCTTCGTGAATATCAACAAAATTGACAAACCGTTAGCCAGACTAACAAAGAAAAAGAGAGAACAAATGCAAATACATAAAATAAGGAATGAGCAAGGTGATATCACTACTGTCCCCACATAAATAAAGAGTATCATAAGAGGATACTTTGAAAAATTATATGCCAACAAGAATGACAATTTAGAGGAAATGGACAAGTTTCTAGAAACCCACAAACAGCCGACATTGATGAAAGAAGAAATAGATGAACTCAACAGCCCAATTACAAGTAAAGAGATAGACTCAATCATTAAAAACCTCCCAACTAGGAAGAGTCCAGGACCAGATGGCTTCACAGCTGAATTCTACCAAACATTCCGGAAAGAGCTAACACCAATTCTACTTAAGCTCTTCCAAAAAATAGAAGTAGAAGGAATATTACCTAACTCATTCTATGATGCCAAAATTACTGTAATACCGAAACCAAATAAAGATACCACAAGAAAGGAAAATTACAGACCAATTTCTCTAATGAACCTAGATGCTAAAATCCTTAACAAAATACTTGCTAATTGCATTCAACAACATATCAAAAGGATTATACACCATGACCAAGTGGGTTTCATCCCAGGTATGCAAGGATGGTTCAGTATAAGAAAATCAATCAATGTAATACACCACATAAATAAACTGAAAGAAAAAAATCACATGGTCATCTCTATAGATGCAGAAAAAGCAATTGACAAATACAGCACTCTTTCCTCATAAAAACACTACAAAAGATAGGAATAGATGGAAACTTTCTGAAAATGATAAAGGGTATATATGAAAAACCCAAATTAACATCATTTTCAATGGTGAAATCCACCACTCCTATTTAACATTGTCTTAGAAGTACTTGCACAGGCACTGAGACAAGAAAAGGACATAAAAGGCATCCAGATTGGAAAAGAAGAAGTAAAAATATCATTATTTGCAGATGATTGATCCTATACATTGAAAGCCCTGAGAAATCGACAAGGCTTCTAGAACTTATGAAGGAGTTCAGTAATGTTGCAGGCTATAAGATCAACGCTCAAAAATCAGTAGCATTTCTGTACACCAATAACGTGCAAACTGAGGAGGAAATCAGGAAAAAAATAGCATTTACAATAGTAAATAAAAGACTCAAATACCTAGGAATAAATTTAACTAAAGATGTAAAGGACTTATATACAGAAAACTACACAACACTGTTAAAGGAAATCAAAGAAGACTTAAATAAATGGAAAAATATTCCCTGTTCATGGATGGGAAGACTAAACATCATCAAGATGTCTATCCTACCCAAACTAATCTACAGATTTAATGGAATCCCAATAAAAGTCAGCACTGTATTTTTTAAGTAACTGGAAAAACTAACCACAAAATATATTTGGAGAGGCAAGAGGCCCCGAATTGGCAAAGATATATTCAAAAAGAAAAATGAAGTTGGAGTATCACATTACCTGACTTTAAAACATACTACAAAGCTACAGTGATCAAAACTGCATTATATTGGCACAAGGATAGACCTACTGACCAATGGAACTGGATTGAGAGTTCTGATATAGATCCTCGCATATACAGTCATCTGATATTTGACAAGGCCACGAAACACACTCAGTTGGGAGAGAGTGGCCTCTTTAACAAGTGGTGCTTTGAGAACTGGATATCCATATCCAAAAGAATGAGAGAAGAATACCATCTCACACCTTATACAAAAATCAACTCAAGATGGATCAAAGATCTAAATATAAGAGCCAAAACCATAAAAACCTAGGAAGATAATGTAGGGAAGCATCCACAGGACCTTGTAATAGGAAATGGTTTCATGAACTTCACAGACAAAGCACGAGCAGCAAGAGAAAAAATTGATAAATGGGATCTCCTCAAAATTAAAAACTTCTGCACCTCAAAGGTTGTTATTAAGAAAATAAAAAGGCAGCCTATGCATAGGGAAAAAATATTCGGCAACCATATATCTGATAGGAGCCTAATATCCTGCATATATAAAGAAATCCTACACCTTGAAATTAAAGGGACAAACAACCCATTTAAAAAATGGGCAAGTGACCTGAAAAGACACTTCTACAAGGAAGAAATACAAATGACTAAACAGCACATGAAAAAATGCTCAACAGCACTTGCTATTAGGGAAATGCAAATCAAAACTACAATGAGATACAGTCTTACACCCATCAGAATGGCAGCTATTAAAAAAACAGGAGACACTAAATGTTGGAGAGGATGTGGAGGTATAGGAACCCTCATCCACAGCTGGTGGGACTGCGGTATGGTCCAGCCACTGTGGAGGACAGTTTGGCGGTTCCTCAGAAAACTAACAATAGATCTTCCGTATGATCCAGCAATTCCACTGCTTGGTATATACCCAGAAGAACTGAAAATAAAAATACAAACAGATATATGCACACCAATATTCATAGCGGCATTGTTCACCATTGCCAAAAGTTGGAATCAGCCCCGGTGCCCATCAACAGACAAATGGATAAGCAAAATGTGGTACATACATACAATGGAATATTACTCAGCTGTAAGAAGGAACAAAGTGCTAACACATGGAATAACGTGGATGAATCTTGAAGACCTTATGTTGAGTGAAGCAAGCCAGGCACTGAAGGATGAACAGTATATGACCTCACTGATCTGAACTGAGGAAAGTGAGCAGTCTCTGAGAACCATGGTCTGAAAGATAGGTTAACAAATGAGAGTAAGAGAAGAGCATGCTTTGAGCTATCACCCATATGGACATAATCTATGGTAAAGGGATAGAGTATGGTTGCATGTTGTGGGATGGGGCAGATGAGAGGTGGTGTTCCTGGGTTTGGTGGTGCAGCACTGGGGGGTGGGTGGATTAGGAAGGGCTGGTTCAAATCCCCAGGGCATGTAACTGTGAATCTTGACATGCCATGGGTTGGGAGAGGGGGTTATCACGGGCCCTGGTGGGCCAGGTGGAAGGAAACAGTCAAGATCTAATGGGTTGTTTGGTGGTCATGGGGAAGGTTTTTCATTACCTTACAGTAATGGACACAGGACATGGTAAATATCATCAAAATTATTAAACTGTATCATCTAAATTGTAAACTATGCTGTAAATCACTGACAATGTTTAGTTGCTATATTTTGCTATCTGTATAACAGTTATAACAATGCTAACAACCAAGAAAAAGGGGGGGGGATGTTAATATGGGGTGGTGAAGTGGGTGTGGTTTGGTATCTGGGAGTCTCCGGCACTCCGTGTGTGACTTTGCTGTGACCTAAAAGTTCTTTGAAAATTAAATGAAAAAATTGGGAGACAATGGGGATTGAGAGGAGGAAGGTGTCATGGCACACCAGACATCCCATAACACAGTGATAAAGGGAAAGAAAAAGGGGAAAAAGGAAAAGAGAAAGGAAAAAAAAATGAATATATATATATTTTAAAGGCATTTCCTTTGCTTTTTTGCCCATTTTTTGAACGTCCCAATCCACTAATTTATATTTTATTTTGTTTTGTTATTTGTTTGATTATTTGTTTTTTTTCCTTCTCTTCTTTTTTCCCCCGGAGTCTCCTTATGTTTGTCTCTTGCATGTCAGCTTTTCACACTTGTTTCTTTTTCCAAGTAAGTGTATTTGATTATTTTATGGACTAAATGTTCATGGAGGATTTGGATCACAGAAGGGTTACAATGGGTACTGCAGCAGATTATTGGGGGGGATTCTGGGGGGGTTTCGTGGGGATTGGTTCATCCGAATATACATGAAAGATATACAAAATCGTTCAAAGGATCGGGGGATGGGGCATGGTCATGATGGGTGGATAATCACACAATAAATGAGGGAATCTGAATTCCTAGCCTGGAGAGCTCTGCCACAGTCTCCAAGGGAGCAGCAATAGTCCTCTGAGTGTAGGGACAGTGCCTGTCAAAATAGGATGACCCACTGATGTGTTTTTTTTATTGATGACTACCCTTGTGAGTCTTTGCCCTTGTAAATGAGTCTTAGCCTGCAGTTGTGGGGTGCCTAAGGGTTGCCACCTGAAAGCCTCCTTGTTGCTCAAATGTGGCCTCTCTCTAAGCCAAACTCAGCATATGATTGCATTACCTTCCCCCCAACGTGGGACATGACTCCTGGGGATGAGCCTCCCTGGTAACGAGGGATTAATACCAAGTGCCAACTGGCAACACAACTGGAAAAAGACCTTGAATAAAAGGGGGAAATGGTAAAGACAAATGAGTTTTAGTGGCTAAGTGACTTCAAAGAGAGTCGGGAGGTCATCCCAGAGGTAACTCTTACGCACACCTCAGTAGGAGCTCTTAGAACATCTAAGTCCCTATCACCCCAATCAGTTTGGTTCCTGAGAGCTCCTGAGACAGCCTGGTCCTATATACGGAGGTATAACCCCAGAGACTGATGCCTTATCAGTGGGCTCTATTTTGGAATCTGTGTTCCTGAGAGTGACAGAATTGGACTCAAATAAGTCCTCCCTGCACATGGTTCACCAGTCCCTTCTATTCAAACCTATATGTAATCCTGGAGTTTTTAGGTATACTTCCAGAGACTGGAGCCTCCCGCGTACCTATGTGCCAGGTGTGCATGAAATCTAGGTGGAGCTGCAACTTCTACCCTACAGCTCAATGGACTCATCCAAGTCACCTGGTGAGGAGACAACGATGGGCAATGGCCATCCCAGGGAATGGAGAGGTCCTGCATCTGCAGGCAGGATCATCCCACCCACCATATCCATGGGATATAAGCCCTCTCTCACTTGGAGTTGGAGTGGACATCACCATCCCAGTCCCCTCAGGATTGGGGGAAGAACTATGGACTAGAGTTGACTTGATGGTATTCTCTTGTTCACATATGGTGATTCTAGCAATGGAAGAAATTATAACAATGAGGTGGAGCCAGTAGCCACTTGACACTTTTGGGGTTGGGAGGGGATGAGCAGTTGAAATACAGGGTCTTCTTTGGGAGTTGGAGGTTGTCCTGAGTACTGTTGTGGCAACGGATGTAGGCCATTTTAAATCAGCACACACCACTCAGAACTGAGTGGGAGAGAGTGTGGTTTTCGGTGTGAACTGTGGTCTATGGTTGGTGCCAAGGCTCCAGGATGTGTAAGTTCATTGAGGGTGGTGGGCCACACTGTGGGAGATGTTTGTGTGGGATGTGGTGGGAGGTGTGGGAGGTGGGCAACATGGGAATCCCAGTGGGTTCCGTGTAATATTTTGGGTAATCTAAGCACCTCTTGAAATATATGTATATATATTTATAAATAACATTTTTGTAAGCAAATACACATATATGCATATATATTTATATATCATTTTGCAAATGTTTGTATGTATTGTGAGAATTGTGATTTTTACCCATAATTAAAAAAAAAAAAAAAAGACACAGGGACTATACAGAAGAAATACCGCCCCCCCCCCCATAAACAGATATTACAGTGATGAAAGATACAATGCAAAATTTTATTTTTGTTATTTTATTTTTAAAATTTGATTTTTGTTTATTTTGTTGGCCTTGTTTTTCAGTTGCAGAGAAATGGTAGCAGTATTAGGAAGGATCATTGGTCCAGGGTGTCAGTGGTGGGGAGATGTGTGTGTGGATGCATCTGGGGCATGTCTTTATGGAGTGTGAATATGTTCATGTGGTCATGGTGTGTTATCTCAGTGAATGGAGATCCACAGAGGAGCTGATGGAATATTGAATTTTCATTGTGGGGAGTCCTGCTACATCCTCTCATAAAGTGACAAGAATCTCTGGAGTACATGGGCAGTGCCTAGCAAAGGAATGTGGACCAATTCACCAGGCCCTTGATATTAATGGTTGTATTTATGAAATTATTTTGTGAAATTGGAACTTAACTTGGCAATATATATTGCCTAAGAGTTAATTCTTGTGACCTCTGTTGCTCAAATGTCACCTTTGTCTAAGCCAAACTCAACATATAAATTCACTGCCTTCACCTCAATGTAGGACATGATTCTTGGGGATAAGCCTCCCCGGCACTAAGGGATTATTATTAACAAGCTCCAACTAGCAATGCAATTCCAAAAGGGAGAAATATTAAATGTGAATGAAATTTTATGACTAATAGATTTCAAATTCAGTTAGCAGGTCATTCCATAGTTTATGATCATGTACATATCCATAGGATATCATTGATTGCCACAGTAAACAGTCCCTCAAGTGGAGGTGCTACTGGGGACTCTAGAGACATCTAGACACTATAGCCAGGGCTGAGAACCCTAGGAAATCAGCATCCCATCAGTAGACCTTGCTTTGGAATACATGATAACCCATCTCCCCCAATGTATCAGAGTTCTATTCACATATAATTTTATTACACATGGTTTTTCTGCCCCATTTATTTGAACCTATAATTAGCAATATATTCATTAGCATATATAAACATATGTCCCAGAGACTTCAGTCTTCCAACTGTTCATATGTTGAGTGAGCCTGGAATCTCAGCCAAGTTGCAGCCGACACCTACTCTCCAGTTCATCACACTCACCCCAAACAACCAACAAAATGATGATGATGGACAACACCTAACTGAAGAAGCAGATAGTATCTACAAGTGCAGGCAAAACAGCTCCATCCATCTTCTCAATGGGATCTACACTCCCTCTCAATCATCCTAAAATCCTCAAGATAAAGGAACTAACAAAAATAATGGGTGGGGGATGTAACTATAGATGAAAGTAGAGTTATTATTATTCTAGTAGTGGAAGAATTTGAACATTAATATTAAAAATTTGGTCACCAGAGGTTCTGAGGGAAGGTAGAGGGAATGGTGTTAACACATGGCATTTTTGAAACATTGGAATCATTCTGCATGATTTTACATTGACAAATGCAATTATACATTTGTCAAAGCCTATAAAATGTGCAGTGCAAAGTGTAAAGTGTAATGTAATCTATAAACTGTTTTTAGTAGCAATGCTTCAATACGTGTTCATCAGTTGAAAAAAATGTACCACTTTAATGAAAGATGTTGTTAATGGGGGAAAGTGTAGGAGGGGGAGGTGGTGGAATATATATAAATCCCCATTATTTTCTGATGTAACATTTATATAATCTAATGTTTTTTTAAAAATAAAGAAAAAAAATCAATTCATTTGAGATGAAATTATAGCAATTAAAAATATAACGAAGTATATCATTCATACATGAACATACATGAACAAGTGTATAATAAAAGTTGTTAACTTACAAAACAAACATACATAACATCATACAGGGGTCCCATACATCAACCCACCTCCAATACCTTGAATTGTTGCAAGACATTTGCTACAAAGTATAAAAGAATATCATCAAAACCTAGCTACTGACTCTAGACCATATCTTACACTTGGTGTATTTTATCCCAAGCCACTCTACTATTATTTAATAGATTTTTATTACAGAAGTTGTGAATTTACAAAACTGATGTACATGTGTGGAATTCCCATACCACACCCCTTCACCAACACACTACACCATGGTGGAACATTTGTTACAGATTATGAGATAATATCATCAGACTATTACAAAAACCATGGTACATAGTATGCATTTGGCACACTTTTTCAATAGTCCTCCATTATCCACACAGTACAACTTTGGCATAGATGCATTAATACTACAGTATTGCTGTTAACCACAGTCCAATTTCTTTTTCATCAGAGAGTTTTTATACATAGAGGGCATATGAAGATAAGAAAATTATGAGGTCCAGCCTAAGTTGAATTTACTATTTAGATAATTAATATGATGGTGTCTTATCTCCAGATAAACCTTTATATTTACCTGTATTAATTTTGGAAATGGAGGTGTGTGGAGTATATCGTGTTTCATTACTGAACATGGGTATACTAAAATGTTTAAAAGGTTAAGTATAGAACAGAATATATATTAAATACTTTAATAAGAGATCAATAATCTTCTTCTGCAAAGGTTCAGTAGTAAATATTTTGGGTTTTGCAGGCCAGTGATTTCTGTGGAAATTAAGGAGCTAAACATTTGTGGCATGAAAGCAAACAGAAACAAGCCATAAGTGAATGGGCTTGGATGTCATTCAATAACAGCTTTTTTAAAAGAAACAAAGAGCCAGAAATGGCCTCCTGGCTGTAATTTAGATTAGAATCCAGTTCTGATGAAATGGTGTCTTTAAAATGTTAAAATCAAGACGTTGTTATTTTACAGTGATTCCAAAATTAGAGCAAAAGCAATTGTTTGAGTACAATGAAGATTGATGTGCTATATCTCTGAAAGTTTTGAGTCAAGAGAGTCTTCCAATGGTCCCATTCCTGAGATGAGGCTACACCTCCTGCCCTGAAACCTTTCCATGGACTCTCCATGCCCCTGTTCTTAGACTGAATGTGAAGGGGTTCAGCATAGTGGTTATCATGGAGTACTTCACTGAGGATACCTGAACTGTCCTATAGGATTTTGTGGCTGCAGAATTCAGATGGATACAAAAGCATGTGCCATAGAAGGGGTATAAAATCAAGAGGTGAATAAGATTTATAATTAAATTATATTTATTGTAATTAAGGAAATTTATAATCTCTCTAGCTGAGAAAATTCCCAGAATAGAGAAGAAAATAGGAGAGTTGGAGAAAAATATTCCAGTTAAATGAATCACAACCAGCAGGCCAGTTGCAAAATACATTATGTTACTGATGAGGGTGTTGTTACAGTTGAGGTTTATTACTTCAGGAAGTTCATATAAATAGTGAGGAATTTAAATTACTAAAAAACAAGAAAGCCATAGCTGATAAAATTTCAGGAAGCTCCCCCAGCTCTCTGACCAGCAAGATCAGGAGAAGAAACTGAACAAAACTTTGGATTCCTCATAACAGTGTAATTTAAGAGATGACAGATGGCCACGAAGAGATTATATACCATCAAGGTCAGGAGTTATCTTTCCAAAAGTACAACAAAATTGAAAATTTGGGTTACACACCCAACGTAGGTAATGCTAGATATTCCATAGTATCTCAGAGAAGATGGTGGAGGTGAAATAGTTATCATACACACATACACACAAAAAAATGAGTTATGGAGGAAAAACTACATATGTGTGGGAATTGAGATTCTGAGCTGATGGCCAAGATAATGAGCAAGTACCCAGTGACTGTGACCAGATAGATGGACAGGAACAGTCCAAAGAGAAAGGTGTGAGTATCTGGCTTCTCAGAAAGTGCCAGGGGAAGAAATACTGGAAGACATGTTTGGCTTCCTGATTCCACTTGAAGAAAGTGTCTGCAAAAGTGAAGAATAAGCAACAGTAAATGAAGCTCCCATAGTCAAGGTTAGCCCATGGTGAGTATGTATAAGAACTTATTCCTTTTTATGACTAAATATATTCATTTGTATGGAGGTATCATAATGTGTTAATCTATTCATTGTCATTGAGCATTTAAAATATTTCCCAATTTGGATATTATGCAAATCCATAGAGACAGAATCTAGAGTAGGATATGGGGGTGGGGAAAAGGAACTAGGGAGTTATTGCTTAATGGGTAAGAATTTCTGGTTTGGGTGATGAAAATGTTTTTAGAAATGTGTTAATATTAGGACAAGTTGTAAATGTAATTAATGTCAATGAATTGCAGAGTTAAAACTGGTTAAATGTCAAGTTTTACATTATATATTCATTAATACAGTAAAAATAAATAAATAATTACTAAATTTAAAACAACAAAATCTAACAGGCATCTCAGAAAACCTTCCACTTGAATCCAATGTATTAATGAGACACTGCATATACTTAATAATCTCTTTCTCATCTATCAGTTTGTGGTTTCCAAGTGACATCATCTCCCTGTTATCACCACTACCCAGAAAAGCTGTACTTTAGAGCTAATTCCTCACCCAAAATAGACATAATGATTTAAATTGATGTAATATTGGTCAGCAAGCCTTCATTATCTCAGATACATTTGCAATATTATTTCAGTTACTTGTGTTTTCAACGAGGGCCCTTCAAGATTATCCAGCATAATCTTCCCCATGCAAAATCCTTAACACAATCACATCTTTAAGGTCCCTCTTCCCTTATAAGTTAATTTTTAGAGTATCCAGACATAAGGACATGATATCTTTGGGTGGACATCAGTCAAACAACAGGTGGTTCTTAGGCACTGTGCTCTCTGTCTGGTGCCCTGGGAGGAGGAACCAATCAAGACCACAACTTGATATCTCCTGGGCTGGGCCCTGCTGGACTCATTCCTTCTTTTGAAAGACATTTTAGATGTTATGAGGAACTTATTAAATGGAGAACTCAGACAAAGCCACTATTTACTATGAGGAATAAATATATCCTATACTTTAATTCTCACATCAAGTCCTTAAGTTTGGTGGCATTTCCCCAGTTTATAGCTAAGGAAGTAAAGGCTTCAGTGTTTCATTTCTTGTCACAAGGGAATTCCACCAGAAATTGTGTAAATTAGTACAAGCAGAAACTAAGCTGCTTAGTCCAAAATTTGACCAGGCAAAATCAGACCTAAGGTGGACAAGAAGAAAATTGCTGGAAAAGAAAACCAAATATGTACTTCTGATTCCTACATTGGATGACAGCTCGGAGACTCAAGGAGTGGTCCAGAGTCCATGATGTAAAGAATCAACACAAGCAAGGATTGCTTGATATGCAGAAACTCTGGACCCACCTGAAGCCTGGCTAATCAGAATCTGCATTTGAAGATATCTGGGAGATTCCTGTACGCATGGAAGTTGGAGAAGTTCTGGTCTAGAGTTGAGTTTCTTGGCATCAGCATTGTTGACACTTTGGAATGGATGATTCTCTGTGATGGTGCTCTCCTGGGCATTGTAGGATGTTTAGTAGCATGCCTGGACTCTGCCTACTAGATGCTATTATTACCCTTCCTTTGCATGTAAATCAAGTATAATTATCTCCAAGCATTGCTAAATATCTCCTGGAGGGGGAAAATCACTCATGGTTGAGAAATAGTGGCTGAGAGGCTATGACATGGAAACATCTTGACAGAGTTCCAATCAATACCACAGCCCTTACTGGATTTATTAATTTAGGTAGACCTTGCACCTTTGTATCCCACCCATTTCTGTGAACATAGAATAGGGTTAATAGTATAGAACTGATCTCAGAGAATGGACTTTTGTAAAATTCAATAAGACAATCCTTATAAATGTGCTTATCTCAGGTAATGGTGCATAAAGATATAGAAATTTCCTTTTAATTAATAAACTTTTTATAAATGAAGGAATAAATGATAGATATTAACTTGTATCATAAGCATGATTGGACAAATGCATGAAACAATCCAAGGGGTGCGCTGCTATGGTTTCCTAACCAAGAAGCCCAGTTTTCCACCATATTGAAGAGGGAAGAGCAAGGTCAAGGTTTTGCCTTTAAGAAGATTAAGGGATATCCTCAGTTGAGGAAGCTTTATCAAAGAGAAAGTATTTCTTTTCTACTTTTAAAATAGTGCATATTTGAGCATGTTTCTGTATTGATGAGAAAGGTCCATATAATAGATGTACATTTCTTCATGTGTTTTTTTGCCATTTGTATTTCTTCTTTGGAGAAATGTCTATTCAAGTCTTTGGCCCATTTTTTAATTGGGTCATTTGTCTTTTTATTGTTGAGCTGTAACATCTCTTTATATATCCTGGATATTAAACCCTTATCAGATCGCATCACTCATGATTAGGGAAATGCAAATCAAAACTACAATGAGATATCATTTCACACCTATCAGAATGGCCACTATAAAAAAGACAGAGAACTACAAGTGTTGGAGAGGATGTGGAGAGATAGGAACACTTCTTCACTGTTGGTGGGAATGCAGGATGGTACAACCACTATGGAGGACTGTTTGGCAGTTCCTAAAGAAGTTGAATATAGACTTGCCACGTGACCCTGCAATACCACTACTGGGTATATACCCAGAAGATATGAGAGTAGTGACATGAACAGACATCTGCACACTGATGTTCATAGCCACATTATTCATCATTGCCAAAAGTTGGAAACAACCCAGGTGTCCATCAACAGATTAATGGATAAACAAACTGTGGTCTATTCACACGATGGAATATTATGCAGGTGTAAGAAGAAATGAAGTCATAAAGCATATGGCAACATGGATCAATCTGGAGGACATTATGTTGAGTGAAGCAAGCCAGACACAAAAGGACAAATACTGTATGAATGCATTACTATGAACCAAATATATTGTGTAATATATTGTTTGATTCACACACACAAACAAAAAACAACAAAAAAATTTACATGTATCCATTACATTTAATTGAGAAATGTATATATTTATTCATCTGTGTTTACTTTTTAGTTTTTTATTGCTTATGTTTTCAATTATTAAATGTACAAAATAAAGAAAAAAAATAGATGTACATATCACCTTGCAGCATGATTCACACACTTTCTGGCATGCTGGCATGCTCTTTCATGTTGGCAATTCACACAAAAGAAATAATTTTTATTTAATAAAGGAATGGGGGAATAGTATAGCACAAGACATTAAATAAATTTCATTATAGGTGAGACTGAATATGTATTTGTGACTTTGGTAGCCATTTGCTTTCTCTGTTTCTCTCTCTGTTCAAGTCCTTTGAACAGTGCTTTCATTCTTATTTTTTTCTTTACTGCATTGGTTCAAAGAAAAATTACATTTTCCCATCAACTTTGCTCTTTTTCATTTAATTCTTTAATCTATAGATGGATTTATGGGAAATGGGTCAAAGTTAATTCTTCTTGGTCAAATCTATCAGTGCTACGTATTGTGATTCTCCCATTATTTTTCAAACATAGGAAGTTTTTATGCATGTTTTGTGTCAATAAATCAACTTGTATTTGTATTGCCATGTTGTCATCCCATTGTTCCATTTTTCCTTTGTAGTTAGATTTTTTAAAAGTAGCAGCATCTTTGTCATAAACTGAAAAACTTTTTCGTTCAATTATAGATCCCCTTTAACCTTTTCATCAGAATATATGAATCAATATATATTTACACAGCTTAAAATATAACTTTAGATACTTATTCTTCCTTGCATTTGAGAAGATTGTATTTTTATATTCTTTCATTCTCAGGTCTTTGCCAATTTAGTTTTGAATTAGTGAACCATGTTAATGTCAGTATATTACTGCTAGATTATATGTTTTCTTTTAGACCTTAGTCTTATATTTTCCATTCTATTGTGTTGAGTACAGTTGTTTTGAATTCAAGTATATATAATTAAAAAAAAATTTCATTGCCATTCTTTTTAGTGCCCTTTATTTTCAACCTGAAGAACTCCCTTTATCATTAATGGTAGGGCAGGTTTAGTAGTGAAAAAATCCCTCAGTTTTTGTTTATTTCAGAATGTTTTAGTTCCTCCAACAATGTTTCTTTTTAAATTATGACTAATTTATTAGAAATAATATGTTAAATTTCAAGTGATAGTTATAAAATCAGCAAAATAATCCTAAAATTACTAAATGGGGAACAAATAGAGATCTTTAAAAAGGATCCAAAAGTTATTAGTATAAATAGAAAGAAATATAATTTGAAACACCGGAACTTGGGTCATTCATAATTAAATATATCTGCTCATTAGAATATTCTATATATTCATGACATATCCAATATTCAAATTCCAAAAACTTAGTATTTATATAATTCAAAAATTCTGCTAATCTCTTCTATAAAATTCCCCAACATTTTTTGTACTTTTTGTATTTTCCTTTTTTGTTTTGTGTTGTTTTGTTGGTTTATTTCCTCTGGTCATTTTACTCTTTGGCTGTTAATTTTCTGTAAGGTGTCTTGATGATATAAAGAAATCATTTCACTGTCTTTTGGGAAAATGTTGTTTCTTCCCTTCTATTAGTGTTTCTAGGCATCCAGGTGGCTAGAAAGGAATGGACAGCTGCCAGGACCATGGAAGCACTTTATTCACCACAGTCACTCAGGGATTACCCGAGCTCATTATGTTTTTGTTTTCTCTCATATTTCTCTGTTTCTGGGCAATCTTTTTTATTTAAAAAAGTGTTAAAGTAGTCATACCAAAGGGAAGCCCATGGTTTACATGTGGATGACAACTTTGTGAGAAAGGCTATCTGGATGTACTGCCCTTGTTTCCACTCATGACCACACAGTGTGTTGGTGAAAAGAACATCAACGTGGACCCAGAATCTGTCCTGTGCTGTCTGTGTGGGTGTTTGGTGTCACCTGTCTAGTCTTCAGAGTGGGATACCTGGGCTTATATTCTAAAATATGTGCCTTATAATGAAGAGTAAACAATGCAAATCTATGTTTAGAAATAAAGGATATATTCATTTATATTTGGAGGAATCCTTAGAAACCATCAGAAAATGAGTAGAGGTACAACATGTGGCCAAGGAACTGTTTGTCCTGAAGTTTTAGCAGCATCTGTGAGCCCACCTCATTCTTAAGCCTTCTCTAGTCATCTTATCATTCTCCCTCTTTTTCTCTCCCCTGACCACACTAGCTTCATTGTTGACCTTGGATATTGGAAACCAGCTGTTTCCTTAGGGCATTTTTCCTGGATATTCTCTCAGCAGGTCAAACTTCCCTAGGTCTCCTTGTGGCTACCTAGTTCTCATTAAGAGGCTAAAATATTTCCTTGTCTGCTGGACCTGCTTGAACACTAGTTAAAAATAGCACCCTCATTTTACTGTCTACTTTTCTCCAGCTCCTTTCTTAAGAATATTACAATCTGTCATGTTATATGATTACATTTTTGTTTGCTTATATTCTTTCTCCATCATCAGAATGTAGGGTCTATGTGTTGCAGAGCTGTATTCCTATCATCTAGACATTGCCTAGTATATAACAAGCACTCAATACACACACCTCAAGTGATTGAATAGATAATTCATAAAAAATATTCATGAGTGCTTGGAAAAAAAGTCAACAAAGAGTCAAAAAATTCTACTCAGAATTGGTACTGTAATCCCCCAAGGGCCCAGATGCATAAAAATATATCAAAATTAATAGCTTGACTACAAAATAGAAATTATAACATCTCATCTATGATAGTAATGCCTGTTTGTGTACGAATTATTGATGTACTTTCTTCTTTCTGGTAGTCACATCAACAATATAAGGCAAGGAAATGATACCCGAGTGTTAAAATTTCTTCTCCTGGGATTTTCAGAGGAGCCAGAATTGCAGCTCTTCATCTTTGGGCTGTTCCTGTCCATGTACCTGGTCACTTGCACTGGGAACTTGCTCATCATCCTGGACACCATCACTGACTCCCGCCTCCACACACCCATATACTTCTTCCTCTCCAACCTGTCTTTTATAGACATTGGTTTCTCCTCCACCACTGTCCCAATGATGCTAGTGAACATACAGGCACAGAGCAAAGTTATAGCCTATGCATAATGCATCACTCAGATGTACTTTTTCATGCTTTTTGGAGGGCTAGATGAGTTCCTCCAGGCTGTGATGGTTTATGATTGCTTTGTGGCCATCTGTTACCTCCTGCACCAAATGGTCATCATGAACCCCCAGCTCTGTGTCCTGCTTGTACTCAGGTCCTGGATCATGATTTCTTTGCATTCATTGTTAGAAAGCTTAATGATGTTGCAGCTGGCCTTTTGTGAACCCTTGGATATCCCCCACTTTTTCTGTGTACTTAATCAGATAGTCAAATTTGCCTCTTCTGATACCTTCATCAATGACATAGTGATGTATTTTTCAGCTGGGCTTCTGGGTGGAGGTCCCCTCACTGGGGTCCTTTTCTCTTACTTTAAAATTGTTTCATCCATTTATGCAATCTCATCAGCTCAGGGGAAGTATAAAGCATTTTCCACCTGTGCGTCTCACCTATTGTTGGTCTCATCATTTTATTGTATGAGCATAAGGGTGTACCTTAGTTCTGCTGCTTCACACAGCACAGACTCAGAGGCACCAGCCTCGGTGATGTACACCATGGTCACACCCATGCTGCACCCCTTCATCTACAGTCTGAGGAATAAAGACATAAAGGGGCTCTGAAAAAATTATTTAGAAGGAAAACAAAATGATCATTATCCCTGTGACTGAGGATGTGCCTGTGAATGAAGGATTCAAAGACATATCCAGAAATTGTGATTGTGTAAACCAAACATGCAAGTAGAAATTGGCTTTTATCTTTATTCCATAGCGTTTCAATCAATAACATGATTTTAAGTCAATTTCTCTCTTAAGCTTTCTCTGCCTCTTAGATATCCAACTTTTTTTTCCCTTTATTCACTTTCCCAATTTCCAAATGTTATTTTCAATCTTAAGATTGGTTAAGTTATCTCACATATTGGTGGCCTGATTGGCTGAAGGCTGGACTAGTGTAACCTCAGCTGGGACAAATGTCATCCCACCACGTATCCTCTCATCCTCCAGAAGGTTGGAGTGGGATTGTTCACATGGCTGAAACAGAATTCCAAGAGTGCCCTGCAGAAACCCATCAAGGTGCTTCAGGAACACCATTAAATCCACCATATTCTATTTGCCAAAGCAAATAAGAGAACATAATTCCTACCCAGATTCAAAGGTGGAGAAGGAGACTCCACCTCTTGGTGGATATAGCTGCACAGTCCTACTGCAAACATATTGATAAGAAAAAGTAAGAGGATTGGTGACATCTATGCATTCAGTCTAATAAAGCAGCATATTTCATTTCAATTAAGTTTTTTTGTTTTTCACTTTAAAATGTTCTTTATTTGCCCTTTTAAGCAAGTCCGTGCTGTCACCAATTTGCTTTCTAGTCACTTTTAATTATTTTATTGGAGAAGCTGTGGATCGACAAAACAACAATTCATAAAGTACAGGATTCCTGTACATTAATGCAACACAAACACTCTGCATTGGTGTGGAAGATATGTTACAATTGATGGCAACACTTTTTATGTACTATTTCTTGTGTGTGTGAGTTCTTTTTGCAAATTTTTTATTTTTAAAGAACCTTTATTTGTTATTTATAGATACATTTTATTTTAAAAGATACTTAGATTACATAAATATTACATAAAAAATATAGGGGATTCTGAAATGCTCTGCTTCCTACCCCTCCCAAATTTTCCCACATTAACAACATCCTTCATTAGTGTGGTACGTTTGTTACAATTGATGAACATGTATTGAAGCATTGCCACTAAGCATAGATTATAGTTTGCATTGTAGTCCACACTCTCTTCTGCACAATTTTATAAGTATGATAAGGTATATAATGACCTGTATCTGTCATTGCAATGTCATTCAGGACAATTCCCAGTCCCAAAAATGCTCCCAAATTTCACCTGTTTTTCACTCTCCCTCCCCTCAGAACCTCCAGTGGTCACTGCCTCCACATCAATGATTAAAGTTCCTCAATTGTTAGAATCACAATAAGGCTATAGTACAATAACAGTAAGCAAACTCTAGTCTATTGTTCATTCTCTAATCCCAAGGATTCTGGGATGGTGATGCCCACTCTGCCTCTAATTGAGAGGGGCTTAGATCTCATGGGGCAGACAGATGGGACTATCTTGCTTGCAGTTGCAGACACTCTCTGTTTCTTGGGATGGTCGCATCATCATCTCCTTGTTAGTTGTCCTAGATGAGTCCAGTGAACTGGAGAGTAGATGTTGCAACTCTTTTGAGATTTAAGGCCCAGCTGGCACATAGACAGCCCAAAGATTTAGGTCTCTTAGACATAAACCTATCAACTCTGGTACTAATTAAAGTTTCAAATAGGAGGGGCAGAAGAGCCATGTGTAGGGAAACAACAATTGAGTCCAACACTGTCCAAAGTACAGTCTACTGGCAGGTTGCCAAATGCCTGAGCTGTCTGCCCTGCCTTGTCTATATATCTCCAGAGCCCTCAGGAGCCCTGCTATTTGAGGCAAAATTTACTTTGCCAGTCAATGAGATGCTGCTGAGATGCATAAGCGTAACATCTGGAAGGACCTCTTGGCTCACTTAGAAGTCTCTTAGCCATATAAAATCATTTTTCTTTATCATTTCCCCCTTTTGTCAAGGTTTTTTTCCAGTTGTATTGGTAGTTGGTGCTTGGTAGTAATCCTTTGGTGCCAGAGATGCTTACCCCAGGAATCATGTCCCACGCTGGGGAGAAGGTAATGCATTTCTATGCTGAGTTGGGCTTAGCAAAATGTCACATTTTAGCAACAAGGAGGCTCTCAGAAGGTACCTCTTAGACACTACACAATACTAGGCTAAGTTTAAATGTCTAAAGAAAAGGTTCATAATACAGTCTTTACTATTTAAGCCTATCAATGGTCAATCTCCCTTCACTAGTCACTGCCCCTGTCCTAGGGGGATTCTTGCTGCTTAATTAAAGAATATGGTACAGCTCACTGAATGGGAATTTGCTATTCTTTTGATTACTGTGTGAACCTTCACCCACTGTGACAATGCCCCATGAACAGTTGAACACATTCATTTGTCTTGTAGTTATGCCCCAGGTGAACCTCTTCACATGCATCCCCCATCTCTGACACCATGCACCAACATTCTTCTACTGTCACAGTTGTAACCCTTCTGTGATCCAAAACTTATTTAAAATTGAAGCCAATAAAATAACCAAATAAAATTAATAGGAAAATGATATAGTTCTAAAAATAATAAATAAAATGCAAAAAAGTTTTTTAAAGTTTGAAATAATAAATAAATTAAAATAAGAAATTAAGATGAAATTGTCATTATGTCTTTCATCACTGTTAGATCTGTTGTCTTGTATGTACACTGACATTTTCTTCTGTTTATTTCCCCAGTGTCTTAATTTTTTTCATTTTGTCTTCAAACAAGCTTTAAGTTACAGAAAAGTCACATACAAATTATTGGTGATTCCCATATACCCAGTATCCTCCCCCTTCCTCCCTTCTCCCTATCAATAACATTTTACATGTGGATGGTACATTTGTTACAATTGATATACAAATATTGAAACATTGCTACTTACCATGGTCAAGGATTTACATTATGGCTTACATTTTGGACTGTACAAATTTTATAGATATTGATGAAGTTTAACATGATCAGTATCCATCATTGAAAGATCATTTAGAAAAATTCCATCACCCCAAGAATGCCCCATGTAGCATTTATTCCATTCCTCCTTACCCCTCCCCTCAGGACTGATGGTAAACCACCTAGATTAACTCATTGAAGGACAAGATTCATAGTTACCTGCAACAATATTGAGGACTTGACATACAGGCCTGTCCTCCCTGATTAGGCACTGCCAATGTTCTCAAGAGTCTCCTGCCCTTCTATCTGGGATCCTAGCACTACTCCCTAGGATTTTATTCCAACACCTTCATGCTCATTATGTGAGTCTACACCCACCAGTACAACATACTATGACAAGATGAACACACACACTCCCTAGAGGCCCACCCTAGATGCAACTTCTCACGACTGCCCCCCCAAACAAACCCCTTAATTATGTAACACTCCCCTGCCATATGGCCAAATGAACTTTCCTAGGGTTGGAGTTTCAAATACATACCCACAATTCCCCAGAGTTCAACTTCTCCCACCCCAACCCTCCAGCCAGTTCCATGGACAGTCCAATCCAACTTCCCTATCTTATCCCCCTCACAGACCAGCACCACCCAGACCAATAGCTTCACTGCACCACTATTATGCCCATCCACTGCACAACTACACCCTTCTACCTTATCATAGATTTTGCCCATATGGGCAGAACTCCCTTAATATTACTTGAAGGGTAGGTTTCTTATTGACAAACTCTCTTAATTTCTGTTTGTGTGTATTTTGAACACTCACTTGTTTTTGAATGCCAACTTTGCTGGATAATGAAATCTTGGCAGGAAGTTTTTTTCTTTTAACTCCTTAACTATGTCATACCACTGCCTTCCTGCCTCCATGGTTTAGATGAGAAATCAACACTTAATCTTCTCTACCTTCCCTTGTATGTGTTGGATCTCTTTTCTCTTGCTGCTTTCAGTATTCTCTCTTTGTCTTGAGCATTGGACAATTTGACAAGTATATGTCTTGGAGTAGGCCTCTTAGGAGTTATACTATTTGGGGTGTGCTGCACTTCCTGGTCATATACATCCATCTTCCTCAATAGGGTTGGGGGATTTCAGTCATTATTTCCTTGAACAATCCTCCTTTCCCCTTTCCCTTCTCTTCTCACTCTGGGATACTATAATGCATAAATTGGTGCATTTCATGTTGTCATTCAAGTCCCTAAATCCCTGTTGGATTTTTTCAAATTTTTTAATCTATCTTTCTGATTTCAGCTGTACTGTTTTCCACATTGCTGATTAATTCCTCTAACTGTTGAAATCTGCTGTTATATGCTTCTAGTGTATTTTTTATTTCTTACATTGTCCCATTCATCACCATCATATGTATGTTTAAAATTTCTTCAGTATGTTCTTTCAGTGTCTTCTTAACATCTTTAATCTCTTCCTCTACTTCATTAACTTGATTCATGATATTTGTTTAGACATCTTTGGTCTGTTGTTCCCTGTTCTACATCCTCCTGTTTTTAATTTGTTTATTGGACTGGGCTATGTCTTCCTGTTTCTTAGAACAGCTTGTAATTTTTTGTTGTTTAGGCATCTGTTTATATTGATGGGCTTATTCAGTTGATTATCTTCTCTTTCTACTCTAGGGTTTTAGTTTCTTGTTGTTTTTGTGTTTGTGGTAAGGTTTCACTTGGACACTTCCTTCTTCTTATTCTATTTCCTTGCTATTGTCTATGTGCCCTTGGGGAAAAAAAAGGGCCAGAGAAAAGGAAAAAAGATAAGAAAAGGAGTAATAGTAATAATAATATTGAAAGGTAGAAGAGGAATGATACAAGACCTAGGAAAATGAAGAATTAGCACAAGTAAGAAGTGCTGAGGAATAAGAATAAAAAAGTGGAAAGAAACAATGAAATGAAAAACAAAACAGAGAAAAATATAAGAATGAATTAAAAGGCTAGGATGATGAGAAGAGAGGAAAAGAAAAAAGAGAAGAGAAAACCAATAAAAATGTAAAAAAAAAAAAAGCAAGAAAGCAGAAAAAAAAAGAGAGAGAAATAAAAACAAGAAAAATTGAAGACCGAACAAAAATAAGTGGAATGAAAGAACAACAACAGAAAACAGAAAACAGAAAAATGAAGGAAAGAAAAGTAATAGTGTAGGTAGAAAAATTGGTAAGAGAAAAAAAAAAAAAAGGAAAACAAAGAAATGTGAAACACAGCAAACTGGAAACAGGGAAAAACAGCCTTCCCTCTTTGGACTCCAAGGAGCTTCTAAGGCTGTCCGTATTCATTAATCAATCACCCTGCAGCCTGCCCTCTGCAGGTTTTGAACCAGGTTTTAGCAAGTAAAATAAGGTGGCGGGGGGGTGGTGTGGGGCATTGAACCCAGGACTTCCTATATACAAGGCAAGAATTCCTCCACAAAGCTAAACTGTCCCCTTAGGTTAGTTATCCTTTCAGAAAGCTATCTGCCCCCTTTCCCTCAGGTAGCTTAGATTCCTAGCAGCTTGCCAGAGCTGCTTGCCAGCTTGCCAGAGTCCTGCTGATGAGGTGCCTGTCTGTCCTGTCCCCTCTCTAATCTAATTCCTATCTTTTCCCTGGTGGCTGGGTGTGACAGAGGAAATTGCCTCTCTCCTCTCACTGTCAGTTCGGGGTCCTTTCTGAGATTCAAAGGGGGTTCAGCTGGCCAAACTCACCACAAAGAAAGCACACTCCATCCTCTCATACTCCTCTTCCTACCAGCGAATGGCCCCTCACACTCCATTTGGAGCAGTGAGCCAGGGGCTCCACTCAGGCTATTTACCATGAAGGCAGGGGTATATGTGCTGCTTCCAGCCACAGGTACAAGCAACTCAAGATTTTCCTTTGGCTTTTTTATCTTTCTAGTACCAACCAAGATGACTTAGAGCACATTCTCATTCTATATATATATATAGAAAGCAGCTCCTTCAGACAGGTCTTTGCCCTCTCTCCACTCTTTTGTTGTGAGAGGGTCAGATTCTGCCTATCCACCCCGGCACCATTTTCCCAGAACTGAACCCTACTGTCTTGTATGGAGATCATGCTTCAATGTCATCATCCACCATCCATGAAGAGTTTGGACTTTCACTCAGACCTCTTTCACTCAGAGATGTAATCCATGTCAATCAGAGAGCCCAGAAGATGCTGCTGGAAAGGGTGAGGGAGAATAGAAGCAGATAATTGTTATCTGAGATCATGTGAAAGCTATTCCAGTGTAGCCCACAGCCAAGAGATCATCATGCACATTCTCTCATTTGCTCAATTAATTAATTCTGCTAAAAAATGGACTCAGCATACTGGGATCATTGTTGGCAACTAAGTTATGGGAATGGAAGCCCAATTAGAAAAGCAAATGTGAAAGACATAATGATTCTAGGAAATGTAGAACATTTGTACAAGAAGTTTTGAAGTTCAGGGCATTAGGGAAAGGTGGTATCAGAGTGGATGATATGCAGTGAAGTAAGGGCCCTCCATTTTATTCCTTATAAAAATAGGAATATGTTTCTTTAGTGATGGGAAAGATACAGTCCAATGGAGGTAGATATTAACTTGTTTACAACAGTTCATGAGACAAACACTCTCAGATTGGGTATTCACATGAAAATAATAATTTTATTGGGTTGAAATTGATATACTTAAATTTTAACTAAAGATTTTTTCTTTAATAGTGAGAAGAAATAGACCTGCTTATTAACCATGTATTTTCTTATTTGTGTGTTTTTTTCCTCACTTTTGCTTTGTATTTTTGAATCTGACTGCTTTATTCTTGTTTTCAGTTGCTTTTTTTTTTTTTTTCAAAAATAAACTGCTAATTTTTAATCCATTTTGCTGTAAGCCACTTAGTTCTTTTATGGCTAAATAGAGAGATTCATGAAAAAATTTTGTATGTTCCTGCATTATGTGTGAGGCACTCTCATATTTTAATGTTTATTATTTACTACACTATATTCATTCAGCTACTATAATATGCCTGGCATAAACCAACGTGGTCTGGATGTGTGTGGAAGTTTGTTGAACATGGCTGCTTCCCTCAAGGCCCTCACTGTCTAGCAGGAAGTAAAGAGGTGGAATTAAATAAAAGTAGCACACAATTGTAGTCCCTGCATCCTAATGTGCAGAGAAAAAAACTATAGCCTTCTGTGGGAGGACTATACAATGAGTTTTATGGCTAAGACATTTCAACATGAGATAGGATATTATTCCAAAGGTTATGCTTATGCACGTCTCAAGAGGATCTCATTGACGACCACAGTAAACACTGCTTCAAGCAGGGGTGCTTCTGAGGACTCTAGAGATTTCTAGACATTATAAGCATGGCAGATAACCCCAGGAAATCAACAACCTGTCAGTGGGCCTTACCTTGGAATATATGATAACCTATCTCTGCAATGTTTCAAAGTTAGACTCATATACAATATTTTTTCCCATGGTTCTTCTGTCCCTTTTATTTGAACCTATAATTAGCACTATACCCATTAAATATATGTCCCAGAACTTGTATTTTCCAGCTGCTCCTATGCCAGTTGAGCCTTGAATCTCAGCAGAGCTGCAGTCAGCACCTACTTTCCACGTCATCATACTCACCAAGGACAACTAACAAAAGGATGAAGATGGACAATGCCCATCCCCAAAAACAGAGTATCTAAGACTGTAAGCAAGACAGTTCCACCCATCTGCCCCATGGGATCTGAGCTCCCTCTTAATTGGAAGCAGAGTGGACATCACCATCTCTAAGTCCTCAAGATTGAGGAATGAATAAACATAAGAGGGAAATGCAGCTATAGATTAAGATATATACTACTATTCTGGAATGAAAGAAATTTTAAGATAGATATAAATACAATGATCACTAGAGGTTATTAGGAGAGAGGGAAGAATTGGTGTAATATAGGGCATATTTGGGACCTTGGAATTGTGCGTGATATTGCAGTGATGAATACAAACTGTTATCCATCTTGTCAAAAGCTATAAAATTGTATAGTGCAAAGTGTAAACTATAATGTAAACTATAGACTATGGTTAGTAGCAAAGCTTCAATATATGTCTATCAATTGTAAGAAATGTGTCACATTAATGAAAGATGTTGTTAATGGTGGAAAGTTTGGGAGGGGTAGTTGTAGGCTATATGGGAATCTCCTATATTTTCTATGTGACATTTAAGTAATTTAACTCCTTCAAAAATAAAGGATAGTAATAAAATCAAACACCAGAGATTTCATGCTGTCCTGAAACCTGAGGTTTCTGAAGGAAAGGAAGTGAAAAAAACTTCTATGTGGATCACTCTGTGGGACTCCAGGCAGAGAGACGGAGGTGTAGAAAGGTGTTTCAGTGAAAATTATGGTGCATTGACAGAGGATAACCATAGAGAACTTAGTTTTTTTTAAATCCTTGGAAATTCAGCATCATTTTCTATTGGTGAGACACCAAGGGTTTTAATTTTGCTGGTTACCATTCACCATTATAATTAGAGAAATATCTCTTGATCTATGTGAATATCAGCTAAAGGGTTTCTCAGGAGGTGATTGCAGTATGGGTTATTAAGAAAATGAAAAAAGGCCATGGAATTCATGACATGGAGGTCCAAAAAACTCAAGAAATGTCAGAGGTAGAAAAAAAATCATTCTCATTTCCTCACCATTGACAGCTTTGATAAGTATTGAATAAGCTTGTCAGCCTTCTTGGATGAATAGATACCATATTCCCTAATATATAGCTAAAAGTATAAAGATTTAAAATGATTTGCTTTCTATCAAAGTTTTTCAAAGATTTGATTGATCCGAGATTCAAAGGCAGGGTTATCTGATGCCAGAAAATTTTGTGCTTAATATCACTTAAGGGTCTTTTACTGCTTCATAGAAAAAAGGACTACCTTTGTGGTAATTGTTTTGTTTTCTTTTGAGAAATATTGGTGTATATACCTTTTTCTCATTTGGCTGCTAGGTTTTTCACACTGTACCTTGGCTTGAACTGTCAAATTATATCACTAGTCTTTTGATAAATTGTTTATGCTCTTTTATTAGTTTTTCTGCACACTGAGAGAATATAACTGGTGTTGGAATGCTGTCAGAATCAAGGAAATTTTTCTTTACCACAGTCAATGATGACCTGCACATATATCTTTCTTCCCCTCTGGTTCATTTCTTTATTCTCTTTTTGTTTACAGAACAGATTTTTACATTTCTTTAAACACAGGGTAGGAAATGTCCTTACCAAAAAGAAGCCCCTAGTTTACAAGTCTATGGGGGGCTTTGCAGCTAGAATTTCTGGGTTCCATTAATAAATATTTTTGAGAAAAGTCAATCTGCTGGTGTCTTTTGTATTGTATTTACTCCTGCTCTAAGCAGTGTAATTGGTGGTAAGAAGGACATGATATTTTTATAGCCCTACAAAGTCCTTTTGTGCTGTGTATGTGTTTTGGTGTGTGTCTGTACATGATAAATTTGTCCTTTGAGCATGTGTGTGCTTGTGTGTGTTGTGTGCATGTGTGTTGTATGTAGGTGTGTGTTTGGTGAGGTGTGGCAGTACTCAAAGTAGGATGACCAGGGCACAAATATTCCCAAAGAAGATTATTATAATATAGAGTTCAGAAATCAAGCATTTATATGGTTATAAGGATGGTGTCCATTTTAATTTCACTGAATGTGATAAACCTTCAATAATAAAGTGCAAGAGGTATGAAATGTTGATAAGGGACTCCCTTGGTCCCAAAGTTGCATTAACACTTCATTGATCCATCTCTTACCACTCTTCTTCTTGCTAATCTTTTTTGCCACAATGGCTTCTTTGTTGCCTTTAATAAGTGAAAAAAGACTCTTCCTTAGAACCTTTGCAAAAGCTGGTTTATTAATGGGATTGTTACTGAAAAGGGTAGTCTAGGGATGTAAATGTCAATTGAAAGAAACCTAGAGAATAATATGGTGACTGTGAAACAGTGAATCTTGATGTGGATGAGGATTTTGGTTAATGTACAAATTCAAGAATGTACTTCTGTAAGCTAAAACAATTGTACATCACTATCACAAGCTTCTAAGAATATGGAGCTGCATGGGAAATACAATTAATATAACTTTTTGGACTATAGTTAAGAGCAATTATTGTAATATTCTTGCATCAACGTCAAAGAAGGCACTGTGTTAATAATAGTGTATATGGAAAAATATAAGAAATCTATGCTATAGACCATAGTTTTTGATAATAGTCTCATGATGTGTTCCCATATTTTGTAAAAACACTCCACAACAATGTAATGTGTTGGTGGAGGGTTGATGTATGGGAATTCTGATCATTATGTATGCTTGTATTGTAAGTTCACAAGTTCTCTAATAAAAAATAAATATATATAATTAAAAAAAAAAAAAACCTTTACATTGGCTGTTCCCTCTTTTTCACACTCTGATCCAGAGAAATCCTTCTGGCTCCTCTCACATCATCCTTGAAACATCTATTCAAATATTATATTTCATGATGGACATGTGTGAAGCACAGTAAATATAGCACCCTCTATTCATTCTCTTCTCCTTACTTCCTCTCATTATGATTTTTGGTAACTTTTAGTGTTGTTTTTAAAAAGTATTTCTATTACAGAATTTGTGAACTTACAAAACAATCATGCACATGTGCAGAATTCCCATACTACACTCCTTCACCAACACACCACACCATTGTGGAGCATTTGTTACAGATGATGAGATAATAACAGACTATTACCACTCACTAAGGTTCACAGAATATACTTGCATATTTTTCCATACCCTCCTATTATTAACAGAGTAAACCTTTGGCATTGATGCAAGAATTTTACAGTAGTGCTGTTAACTATAGTTCATAGAAAATAGCAGACATTAAGGGAATGAAAGGCACAGTAAATGAAATTAAAAATACACTGGAGGCATATAACAGCAAATTTGAGGAGGCAGAAGAAAGGATTGGTAAGCTTGAAGACATGGCCTCCAAAAGCTAACATATAAATGAACAGATGAAGTAAAGAATGGAAAAAAATGAACAGGGTCTCAGGGAAATAAATGATGGCAAGAGACACGCATGTCTTGGGTGTCCCAGAATGAGAAGAGAAGGGAAAAGGGGCAAAAGGAATATATGAAGAAATAATAGTGGAAAATTCCCCAACCCTATTGAAGGCCAGAGATATCTGTGTCCATGAAGGACAACTGTACTCTCATCTAAATAAACCCAAATAGATCAACTCCGAGACACATACTAATTAGAACTTCTCATTATCCTTTAACAATTATCACATCTAGCAATATTTTTTATTTGTTTATAGCCTTTGTCCTTCATCAGATTGCTGATACTTTCCTTTTCATTTTAGCACTACCTACTCAGACAGTGGATGGAATATATTTGACACTCAATATGTTTACCTCAGATGAATGAATGTATTTCTAATAAAGTATGTATAGCACATTATTGCTTGGGCAAAAGGCTGTCTGTGGGATAATAATTTCTAATCAGAGATGGCACTAGGACATCCTTAAGAGGATCAGATGACTAAACAAAATATAGAAATTAATGTCTTGAGTTAAAAAAATAGAAATTATACAATTTCCATCTGATAAGTAATGTATATTTTATGAAATTTAGTCATATTATGTCTCTCTCCACAGTCACATAAGCCACATAGGACCAGGAAATGACACATCAATTTTAGATTTCTTCTTCTGGGATTTTCGGACGAACAAGAATTGCAACCCTTCCACCTTGGGCTCTTCCTTACCATGTACCTGGTGCCCTGCACTGGGAACCTGCTCATCATACTAGCAACCATCACTGACTCCCACCTCCACATGCTCAAATCCTTCTTCCTTGTCAACCTCTCCTTTTTTGAATCTACTTCTCTTCCACCACTGCCTCAAAGATTTTGGTGAACATACAGACTAGGAGCAACATCATTAGCTATGAAGTCTGCATCACACAGTTGCCATTTTTCCTAATATTTTCGGTGTTAGACAACTTCTTCCTGGCCATGATCACCTATGACCACTTTGTGACCACATGCCACCCCATGCACTATACCATCATCATGAACAACTGGCTTCTGTGGTGGGGTTCCCTCTCTGGGATTCATTTTTCTTGCTTTAAAATTGTTTCCTCCATTCGTGCCATCTCATCAACTGGTGGGAACTATGATGCATTTTCCACTGATGTGTCTCACCTCTTAGTGGTCTCCTTCTATTATTATACAAGCCTAGGGCTGTACCTTAGTTCTGTTGTTTCACACAACACACATGAAGGTGCACCAGCCTGTATCTGCCATTGCAATGTCATTCAGGACAACTTCCAAGTCCCCAAAATGTCCCAAAATGACATCTATTTTTCCTTCTCCCTCCCCTCAGAACCACCAGTGGCCACTGCCTCCATTGCTAGAATCACATTGTCTGTAGTAGAATTTTTAAAAGTCTATTTTGGTCATCTTTCATTCTCCAATTCTGAGGACTCTGGGATGGTGATGTTCACTCTGCCTTTTTGTTGAGAGGGTGCTTATATCTGATGGGTTAGATGGATGGAACTATCTTGCTTACAGTTGCAGACTCTCTCTGTTCCTTGAGATGGTCATTGTCCATCATCATCTCCTTGTTAGTTGTCTTGGCTGAGTCCAATGTTTGGAGAGAAGGTGTTGCAAATCTCTTGAGTTTCAGAGACCAACTGGTATATGGAGAGGCCAAAGATTTATGTCTCTTGGACATACACCTATCAACTCCAGTACTAACTACAGGCTCAAACAGAAGGAGCAGAAAAGCCAAGTATAGGGAAACCATAAATGAGTACAACTCTTTCACACTGGGGAGCATAAATTCCAAAGTAGGGTCCACTGGCAGAGTGCAAAATTCCTGAGCTGTCTCAACTGCCTATAGTATCTGGATGTCTCCAGTGCCCTCAGGAGCCCTGCTATTTGAGGCAATGTTTAATTTGGAAGTCAATGAGATCCCGCTGAGATGTGAAATAAGAGTAACCTCTGGAAAGATCTCCCTATTCACTTTAAAGTCTCTTAGAAATAATAACTCATTTGTATTTACCACTTCCCCCTTTTGGTCAGTGTCTTTTTCCAGTTTCATTGCTAATTGGTGCTTGGTAGTAATCCTTTGGTGCCAGGGAGTCTCATCCCCAGGAGTCATGTCTCGTGATGGGGGGAAAATAATGCATTTATATACTGAGTTTGGCTTAGAGAGAAGCCATATTTGAGCAACAAGGAGGCTCTCAAGAGGTAATCCCTAGGCATCCTATGATACTAAGCTAAGTTTCAACTTCAAAAGTAAAGGCTCTTGGGTACAGTCTTCACTATTTAGGCCCACCAAAGGTCAGCCATCCTTCACTAGCCCCTGCCCCTGTACTCAGGAGATTCTTGCTGTCTGATAGAGAAAGTGGCAGAGCTCCCCAGGATGGGAATTCATTATTCCTTTGGTTATTTGTGAATCTCCACTCACTGTGACAATGCTCCATGAACACTTGAACACATTCATATGTCTTATAGATATTCCCCAGGTGAACCTCCTCCCATACATCCCCTATCTTGGAAACCCTGCAACGATGATCCTCCCCAGCCACAGTTGTAACACATCTGTGATTCAAAACTTCTTCAAAATTGAAGCCAATAAAAAATAACTGAATACAATTACTAGGGACATGATATAATAATGATAGCTTTAGACATATTGAATAAAGTACAAAAAATTATAGCATTTGAGGTAATAAAAAATATAAAATAAAGTATAAAATATAAAATATAAAATAAAAAAAGTTTGACATTATGTCCTTCATCATGGTAACATCTGTTACTTTGTATGCATGGTAATATTTTCTTCCATTTATTCCCCCAGTGTCTTATTTTTTTCTTTTTGTCTTCAAAGAAGCTTTAGGTAACAGAAAATTCAAGTATAGAATATAGGTTATTCCCATATACCAAACTTCTTCTTCCTTTTCCCCTTTCACCTATTAATAACATTTTGCATGTGGATGATACCTTTGTTACAGTTGATGTACAAATATTGTAGCATTTCTACTTACCATGGTCAATGATTTACATTATACTTTACATTTTGGACTATACACTTTTATAGATTTTGATGAACTTTGACATGGTCTGTATCCATCATTGTAAGGTCACCTAGTACAATTACATTGTCCAAAAATTGTCCCATATTCCATCTTGTCTATTACTCCCTCCCCCTCCCCTCAGGAGTCTTGATAACCACAAAGATCAATTCATTGAAGGACAAGATTCATGGTTATTTGCAACAACAGGGAGGGGTTGACATATTGGTCTGTCTTCCCCTATTAGGAACTGCATATTCTCTAAAGAGAAAACACCCCTTCTATTTGAGATCATAGCAGTACTCCCCAGGATGGGATTCCAACACCTTCCTGCTCATTATGTGAGTCTCTACACACTGATAGAACACAGTATGACAAGATGAACAATACACACTCCCTAGAAGCCTGCCACAGGTAGCCCTGTCCATGTACTCCCAACATCCAACACCTTAAGCCAATAAACCTCTCTTGCCATATTTTCCAAAAGCACATCCCCAACGTTGTAGTTTCTACCACATACCCACAGATCCCTGTAGCTCAACTCTTCCCTCCCCAAACATCTCCCCAGTTCCACTGAGAGTCAAACCCACCCCCCCTATCCTGCCCCTCTCACAGACCAATACAACCCAGCCCAATAACACCACTGCATGACTGTTATGCTCACCAACTGAACAATTATACTTTTCCAGCTTATCATATTTTTGCCCATATTTACATTGAATCACAAACTTCTTCTCCTTTTTTGTCTCTGCTAAACCTACATTCTAGATACCAACTCTGTGAATCCACTCAAATTGCTTAATTCATATGAGGTTACTTAATATTTTTCCTGCAGTGCCCTGGCTTGCTTCACTCAACATGTCTTCAAGATTCATCTATGTTATCCCATGTATTAATACTGCATTCTTTCTTACAGCTAACTAATATTTCATTGTATGTATACACCATAACTTGTTTATCCAGCCAACTTTTTTTTTTTAATTTTTTAATTTATTTTTATTGTGGGTAAAAATAAAAATTCTCACAATACATACAAACATTTGCAAAATGATATATAAATATATATGCATATATGTGCATTTGCTAACAAAAATGTTATTTATATATATATGTGTGTGTATATATATACATATATTTTAAGAAGAGCTTAGATTACCCAAAATATTACACAGAACCCACTGGGATTCCCATGTTGCCCACCTCCCACACCTCCCACCACATCCCACACAAACATCTCAGACAAGTGTGGCCCACCACCCTCAATGAACTTACACATCCTGGAGCCTTGCCACCAACCATAGACCAGAGTTCACACCAAAGACCACACTCTCTCCCACTCAGTTTTGAGTGGTGTGTGCTGATTTAAAATGGCCTACATCCGTTGCCACAACGGTACTCAGGACAACCTCTAACTCCCAAAGAAGCCCCTGTATTTCAACTGCTCGTCACCCCCTACCCCAAAAGTGTCAAGTGGCCACTGGCTCCACCTCATTGTTATAATTTCTTCCATTGCTAGAATCACCATATGTGAACAAGAGAACACCATCAAGTCCACTCTAGTCCATAGTTCTTCCCCCAATCCTGAGGGGACTGGGATGGTGATGTCCACTCCAACTCCAAGTGAGAGAGGGCTTATATCCCATGGATATGGTGAGTGGGATGATCCTGCCTGCAGATGCAGGCCCTCTCCATTCCCTGGGATAGCCATTGCCCATCGTGTCTCCTCACAAGGTGACTTGGATAAGTCCATTGAGCTGTAGGGTAGGAGATGCAGCTCCATCAAGATTTCATGCATACCTGGCACATAGGTAGGCCAGAGGCTCCAGTATCTGGAAGTACACCTAAAAACTCCAGCATCACATATAGGTTTGAATAGAAGGGACTGGTGAACCATGTGCAGGGAGGACTTATTTGAGTCCAATTCTGTCACTCTCAGGAGCACAGATTCCAAAATAGAGCCCACTGATAAGGTATCAGTCTCTGGGGCTATCCCCCCTTATAAAGGACCTGGGTGTCTCCAGAGCTCTCAGGAACCCCTCTGTGTGGGGTGATAGGCACTTAGATGTTCTATGAGCTCCTACTGAGGTGTGCATAAGAGTTACCCCTGGGATGACCTAGCGACTCTCTTTGAAGTCTCTTAGACACTTGAACTCATTTGTCTTTACCATTTCCCCCTTTTATTCAAGGTCTTTTTCCAGTTGTGTTGCCAGTTGGCACTTGGTATTAATCCCTCATTGCCAGGGAGGCTCATCCTCAGGAGTCATGTCCCACATTGGGGGGAAGGTAATGCAATCAAATGCTGAGTTTGGCTTAGAGAGAGGCCACATTTGAACAACAAGGAGGCTCTCAGGTGGCAACCCTTAGGCATCCCACAACTGCAGGCTAAGTCTCATTTACAAGAGCATAGACTCACAAAGGTAGTCATCAATAAAAAAAACCACATCAGTGGGTCATCCTATTTTGAAAGGCACTGTCCCTACACTCAGAGGACTATTGCTGCTCCCTTGGAGACTGTGGCAGAGTTCTTCAGGCTAGGAATTCAGATTCCCTCATTTATTGTGTGATTATCCACCCATCGTGACCATGCCTCTTCCCCCGATCCTTTGAACGATTTTGTATAACTTTCATGTATATTCGGATGAACCAACGCCCACGAAACCCCCCCAGACACCCTCTCCAATAATCCCCCGCAGTACCCATTGTAACCCTTCTGTGATCCAAATCCTCCATGAACATTTAGTCCATAAAATAATCAAATACACATACTAGGAAAGAAAAACAAGTGTGATAAGCTTACATGCAAGAGACAAACATAAGGAGACTCAGGGAGAAAAAAAAAAGAGAAGGGAAAAAAACAAATAATCAAACAAAGAAAAAAACAAAATAAAATATACTTAGTGAATTGGGACATTCAAAAAATGGGCAAAAAAGCAAAGGAAATGCCTTTAAAAAAAAATATATATATATATATTCATTTTTTTCCCTTTCTCTTTTCTTTTTTTTTTCCTGCCTTTTATCACTGTGTTATGGGATGTCTGGTGTGCCATGACACCTTCCTCCTATCAATCCCCATTGTCTCCCAATTTTTCATTTAATTTTCAAAGAAGTTTTAGGTCACAGAAAAGTCACACACGGAGTGCCTTGAGACTCCCGGATACCAACCCACCCCCCCCCCCCCCCTCTTAACCCCCCCCCCCTTTTTTTTTGGTTGTTAGCATTGTTATAACTGTTATACAGATAGCAAAATATAGGAACTAAACATTGTCAGTGATTTACAATATAGTTTACAATTTAGATGATACAGTTTAATAATTTTGATGATATTTACCATGTCCTGTGTCCATTACTGTAAGGTAATGAAAAACCTTCCCCATGACCACCAAACAACCCATTAGATCTTGACTGTTCCCTTCCCCCTGGCCCCCCAGGACCCGTGATAACCCCCTCTCCCACCCATGGAATGTCAAGATTCACAGTTACATGCCCTGGGGATTTGAACCAGCCCTTCCTAATCCACCCACCCCCCAGTGCTGCACCACCAAACCCAGGAACACCTCCACTCATCGGCCCATCCCCCAACATGCAACCACACTCTATCCCTTTACCATAGATTATGTCCATATGGGAGATGGCTCAAAGCCTGCTCTTCTCTTACTCTCCTTTGTTAACCTATCTTTCAGACAATGGTTCTCAGAGACTGCTCACTTTCCTCAGTTCAGATCAGTGAGGTCATATACTGTTCATCCTTCAGTGCCTGGCTTGCTTCACTCAACATAAGGTCTTCAAGATTCATCCACGTTATTCCATGTGTTAGCACTTTGTTCCTTCTTACAGCTGAGTAATATTCCATTGTATGTATGTACCACCTTTTGCTTAACCATTCGTCTGTTGATGGGCACCGGGGCTGATTCCAACTTTTGGCAATGGTGAACAATGCCGCTATGAACATTGGTGTGCATATATCTGTTTGTATTTTTGTTTTCAGTTCTTCTGTGTACATACCCAGCAGTGGAATTGCTGGATCATACGGAAGATATATTGCTAGTTTTCTGCGGATCCACCAAACTGTCCTCCACAGTGGCTGGACCATACCACAGTCCCACCAGCAGTGGAGGAGGGTTCCTATTCCTCCACATCCTCTCCAACATTTAGTGTCTCCTGTTTTTTTAATAGCTGCCATTCTGATGGGTGTAAGATGGTATCTCATTGTAGTTTTGATTTGAATTTCCCTGATAGCAAGTGATGTTGAGCATTTTTTCATGTGCTTTTTAGCCATTTGTATTTCTTCCTTGGAGAAGTGTCTTTTCAGGTCACTTGCCCATTTTTTAAATGGGTTGTTTGTCCTTTTATTTTCAAGGTGTAGGATTTCTTTATATATGCAGGATATTAGGCTCCTATCAGATATATGTTTGCCGAATATTTTTTCCCAATGTGTAGGCTGCCTTTTTATTTTCTTAATAACATCCTTTGAGGTGCAGAAGTTTTTAATTTTGAGGAGATTCCAATTTTTTCTCTTGTTCCTCGTGCTTTGGCTGTGAAATTCATGAAATCATTTCCTATTACAAGGTCCTGTAGATGCTTCCCTACATAATCTTCCAAGGTCTTTATGGTTTGGGCTCTTATATTTAGATCTTTGATCCATCTTGAGTTGATTTTTGTATAAGGCATGAGATAGTATTCTTCTCTCATTCTTTTGGATATCGATATCCAGTTCTCCAAGCACCACTTGTTAAGGAGGCCACTCTCAACCAACTGAGTGGGCTTCGTGGCCTTGTCAAACATCAGATGACTGTATATGCAAGGATCTATATCAGAACTCTCAATCCAGTTCCATTGGTCAGTAGGTCTATCCTTGTGCCAATAACACGCAGTTTTGATCACTGTAGCTTTGTAGTATGTTTTAAAGTCAGGTAATGTGATACCTCCAATTTCATTTTTCTTTTTCAATATATCTTTGGCATTTCGGGGACTCTTGCCTCTCCAAATATATTTTGTGATTAGTTTTTCCAGTTCCTTAAAAAATATAGTGCTGACTTTTATTGGGATTGCATTAAATCTGTAGATTAGTTTGGGTAGGATAGACATCTTGGTGATGTTTAGTCTTCCCATCCATAAACAGGGAATATTTTTCCATTTATTTAAGTCTTCTTTGATTTCCTTTAACAGTTTTGTGTAGTTTTCTGTATTTAAGTCCTTTACATCTTTAGTTAAATTTATACCTAGGTATTTGATTCTTTTATTTACTATTGTAAATGGTATTTTTTTCCTGATTTCCTCCTCAGTTTGCTGGTTATTGGTGTACAGAAATGTTACTGATTTTTGAGCGTTGATCTTATAGCCTGCAATGTTACTGAACTCCTTTATAAGTTCTAGAAGCCTTGTTGTAGATATCTCAGGGCTTTTTATGTATAGGATCATGTCATCTGCAAATAATGAAATTTTTACTTCTTCTTTTCCAATCTGGATGCCTTTTATGTCCTTTTCTTGTCTCATTGCTCATGCAAGTACTTCTAAGACAATGTTAAATAGGAGTGGTGATAGTGAGCATCCTTGTCTTGTTCCCGATCTCAGAGGGATGGCTTTTAGGATTTCACCATTGAAAATGATGTTAGCTTTGGGTTTTTCATACATACCCTTTATCATTTTCAGAAAGTTTCCATCTATTCCTATCTTTTATAGTGTTTTTATGAGAAAGGGTGCTGTATTTTGTTGAATGCTTTTTCTGCATCTATAGAGATGATCATGTGATTTTTTTTCTTTCAATCTGTTTATGCGGTATATTACATTGATTGATTTTCTTATATTGAACCATCCTTGCATACCTGGGATGAAACCCACTTGGTCAAGGTGTATAATCCTTTTGATATGTTGTTGAATGCGATTAGCAAGTATTTTGTTAAGGATTTTAGCATCTAGGTTCATTAGAGAAATTGGTCTGTAATTTTCCTTTCTTGTGGTATCTTTATTTGGTTTTGGTATTAGGGTAATGTTGGCGTCATAGAATGAGTTAGGTAATATTCCTCCTACTTCTATTTTTTGGAAGCACTTAAGTAGAATTGGTGTTAGCTCTTTCCGGAATGTTTGGTAGAATTCAGCTGTGAAGCCATCTGGTCCAGGACTCATCTTAGTTGGGAGGTTTTTAATAACTGAGTCTATCTCTTTACTTGTAATTGGACTGTTGAGTTCATCTATTTCTTCTTTCATCAATGTCATCTCTTTGTGGGTTTCTAGAAACTTGTCCATTTCCTCTAAATTGTCATTCTTGTTGGCATATAATTTTTCAAAGTATCCTCTGATGATACTCTTTATTTCTGTGGGGTCAGTAGTGATATCTCCTTGCTCATTCCTTATTTTATGTATTTGCATCTGTTCTCTCTTTTTCTTTGTTAGTCTGGCTAAGGGTTTGTCAATTTTGTTGATATTCTCGAAGAACCAGCTTTTGGTTTTGTTTATTGTTTCCAGTGCTTTCTTATTCTCTATTTCATTTAGTTCTGCTC
>JAKSZT010054371.1:2327044-2339215 GCA_026826555.1 Tolypeutes matacus | reverse complement strand
TTTTTTTTTTTTTTTTTTTTAGCCAAATGCAGGACCCAAAATAATTCCTCCTCTAGACCAACCCCCTTAAGGAAGGGACCTTAGCTGGGCCCGTGGAAATTAATCAAGCATGTCCCACTTTCCGGACTCCCCAGGTTAGCTGAAGCTCTGATGTTAGTCAGTGAGGAGTGCTAAAGATGGCGGATTCCGCCCCTTCTGGCACCGAGATCCAGCATCACTGGGCTGCTCAGTAAATCAGTTTGAGTGCAGATTCGCGTCTGCTCTCAGCCTAATGGTGCTTCAGGTCAGCTTATCTGCTCCCCAAAGCTATGGGGCACTGCAGGCAGCCAGATCAATGTCTAAAAATATAAAATACCCTTCCCTGTCTTCCAACTGAACCCTCCCTTTTTTGGGAAGTGTCCCTTCCTCCTGGCTCTGCAGCGGCCCGGGTCTTATCCCTGGGTGGCTAGGGAAATCAGCTGCGTTTCCCGACCAAAATCCCCCCTCCTGTTCACAGGGTGCTGATTAGCTCGTTTGCTCTGTTCACACAAGGTCCAAGTGGCGCCAGGCAGCCAGATCCCCAGAAAATAAAACTTTTTCGTCCCGCCCGCCACTCCAAATGGCCGTTTTATTTTTTTTTTCCCTAACCGCAGGGCTCAGCCACCTGTGCCAACTGCCACCAGCAGCCTCAAAACTCACGAATCTCCACCGTTCGGTCCACGCCGCCGATCCGTGCAGATAGATTGTCCCAAGCTTCTCACTCCATGCGTGCACAGCACAGACCCCCGGGCAGGACCCCGTCCACAATCCGCCTTGCTCTGGGAGCTTGCAGTGTGCGCCCTCCTTCACTAACGCCATCTTCCCTGTGTCTTTTTATTTTTTAACTTTATTTTCTGAGAAGCTTTAGATTTCAGAAAATTCACATAGAAATTACAACGGATTCCCATACATCCCATCCCATCATCCTCAACATCCTTGCCTACTAATAACATCCTACACGAAGATGGTACATTTGTTACAATCAGTGAATATATATCAATGCATTGCTACTAAATATGGCAGATGGTTTACATATTACACCATACTGGAAAGTGGGATCATCTGATCAAGGTCACAAAAAAAAAAAAAAAAAAAAAAGTGGGAGATTTCCAAGTGTTTATAAAAAGACAGCTGTAATGCCATTAAACATTGTAACAAAGAATGCAGGACACTCAGGATCCAGGACCCCAGAACTAGCAAGACCCAGAGCTTGGAGTTCATGATGACTGTGTAGTGCACCTGGTAGCCAATGGCCACAAAGCAGTCATAGGCTATCACAGCCAGAAGGAAGTCATCCAATCCTCCAAAGAGAAAGAAAATGTAGATCTGCATGAGGCAACTTTCAAACATAATGACTCTGATCTTTGTTCACTAACATCTTTGTGAAAGTGGTGCAGATGAAACAGATGTCACAATTTGACAGGTTGGAAAAGAAGAAGTACATGGTTGTGTGGAGGTGGGAGTCAGTGATGGTGAACAGTATAATGAACAGGTTCCCAAAGATGATGGTCAGGTTCATGAACATAAAGAGGCTAAAGAGGAAGGCCTGCAATTCTGGTTCCTCTGAAAATCCCCAAAGGAGAAATTCTGAAATTCTTTTATCATGTCCTTGTTCCATGTGTTTTATGTGACTATCCAGAAAAAAAGAAAGAACTAATTTTCAAACAAACAACCATTAGTAACCTATCTATAATGAATATTTTGAAGTCCAGAATTTAATTTTGTATTTATTCATCAAATATAAACAGATAGTGCCATCTCTAAATGGGAATATTTCCCAATCTGTCACTCATTGTAGGATTTTTATGGAAATTCATTCATTTATGGAATGAATATTCAGTCCCATTCTTCTGTGTATACTGAATAGGCAATGGTAATAATGTGCTGAAAAAAAAAAGTTCCTGCAATCTGATGATGGAGAAATAAAATAAGCAAACAAAATCATACCCATATTACATGTCACATGGTGACAACTGATAAAATGAAATGAAAACAGGTAAAATTGAGAGCTTCAGAAGGAGTCCTCAATGGTCAGGCAAGGCTGGGAAATGCGGAAACATTTTAAAAGAGACCTCAGGATGCAGACTGCAGAATCCACAAGGGTATCAGATGTTTAAGACTAGCGAGGGAATGTCCAGGGCAAAGACCCTATGGAAAGGGCTTCACTGGATGTTCAAGATCAACAAGGAAGGCAGGGTGGCAGGGGATGAGTAAAAGGGAGTGTGATGAAAAATGGTGTCAGAGAAGTTTAAGAGCCAGGTGGCCCTTGATGATGAAACTTCAAGACATAGGGAGTCCTTTATCTACATGTACTTATTGTAGTTTATTAAGTTGGTTACCAAGATGTATTAGTCAAAGTTCTTCAGGGAAATGAAACTAGCAGGAAGGAGGTACATAGATGATAGATAGATAGATAGATAGATAGATGATAGATAGATAGATAGATGATTGATTGATAGATAAATAGATATAGAGATATAGATAGACTATATATACATATATATGTAAATGTTAAGTGATTTTTCATACGATTTGGTTCATGAAAGCATGTGGATCAGTGACTACAAATTCCATAGGGAAGACAACAAGAATTAGAAACTTAATGAAGTTAATATTGAATTCCCCCACAGAAGTTGCACAATGGAAAATCCAATGAAACTCATCATGAAATTCCCAGTAGAAGTTGGATATCTGAAATAGAGATAGAAAGTATTCATTCTAACTAATGAAGTACCCAGGGTTCCCTTTAAGGCTCCAACTGATTGGATAAGGAGACTCCTGTCATTGTTGAAGACAGTTTGCATTGTTGATTCTAGATGCAATCAGCCAAATGAATCAACTGGATATTAATTTATATCCACCTATGAAATACCCTCATGGTAACAATCAGGCCAATATTTTCTTGACCAAAGAACTGGACACACAATCCATCCAAGCTGACACATGAAATTAACTATCACAATCCACAATTAATAAATTTGTCACCCCTACACATCTCCTTAAATGACACTTAATTTCTAAATAAAGTCAATAACAGAGACATACCTTCACCTAACATAATTCAAGTGCTCTGCTTACTACTAGAAATGCATACTTTCCCCAGAAGAGGATACAAGTACATAGGCAATATTAATTATTATCCTTGATATAACTTAAATATTATAACATAAAATTAAAACAATTTATTTTATAAGACACAGGAATAAGGAAGGAGAAAAAATATATATATTTTCTTTATGTATATAAACAAACGTACTCATAACAAAGCAAGGAATAAATAACTATTCCACTCCTTATTACTGCAACTGCTATTGTGGTCTTAGCTCATATTTAAAATTACCTCTTACTCTACCCATCCCATATAGACTGTATTCTCAGCAAATTCCTCATCTAGTCATGGCTCTTTATCTGATGGAGTGACCCAGTTTTCACTTCTGAGGGGTATTGGCTGTTAGTAGTCTGCCTGGGTTGGGTTTTTGCAGTTTTCCATTGACTTTAATCATAGTGCATGGAAGTATTAAGAGATGTCTTAAAGGATCTCTTGTATTTCAGGCAAACTCTTCTTTACCTACATTGCATGGTAGTAGTTCTATTTCCATTTGATAATCAGGATCATTCACTGAAACCAGTACAGTTTATTCTTTCTTTTTCTGTTGATTCAAAGGCATGAAGAACCCCAAGCAGTCCACTGATAATCTTCCTTTCCAGTTCAATGGAAACATCATGGGAGCACTCTTCCTTTTATGAATAAGACTTTTACACCAGCAAGGCAGAAGGCTGAAGATAAAGGAAGCAAAAGTTTTCTAATGAATAACTGGGAGTAATAGTGGGTGATCCTGTTCTCATTTCCATGCAGATTATTGAACCCATGAACCCTGGCTATGGAGTAAATAGCAAAATAGAGCAGATGTTGATTTAGTACATAAACTGCCTCCTGAAGAACATTGCCACAACAGTGCAAAGTATTGCCACACAGCTACTAGAATGACTGAGTCTTCCAAAGACCATTCCATTGATTTATCAATCCAGATGCATCAGCATGCTGGGGAATATTGTCAGGCCAGTGAATTCCATAAGCATGTGCCTATTTCCATGTTTCCTTTGTTGATAAGTGGGTTCCTTGATCAGAAGCAATGCTGGGTGGAATGCTATATGAGCCTGCCAAAGGGGTGCCAATGCAAAGTATGAGAAATCCATTGGCTTTTTAAAAGGCTATTTATTTGGGGTAAAAAATTACAGCCTCAATACCATGGAAAATCCAACTCAAGGTACCATAAGAGGTTTTTACTCACCAAAGTCAGCTGCTATGTGTTGAAGCAAAATGTCAGGTGATCTCTGGTGGTCTCTCTCCCCCTCCAGGTTCCCTTTTCCTCTTGAGGTTCCATGGGCCCAGCTTCTTCCCAATCTCAGCTGTAGGCTGGCATAGGACTTGTCTCTCAGGGCTTCTTATGTCAGTCTTGGCTCTCTTCCCAAGATCAGTTGTAAGCTGTCAGGCAAATGGTCTAGCTCTGCCTGGGGCTTTAGCTGTTTGAGCCTTCTTTCTGTCACATGGCCAGATCAAAATGAGTAGTTCTCTCTTCCATGTCTGTCAGTCTGTGTGAGTCCCTTTATCTCAGACCCAGCAAGGGGGCAGGGACACAACTTCAGTCATGCCCTATGAATTCATTGAATCAAAGCCCTAATCCTTACAGGTAATATAAGGGAAGACACCTCAGCTGAATTTAATGCAACCAAAGGGTATCATACCCAGAGGAATTTATTAGTTTGCAAACATAATCTTTCTATTTTGGGGATTCATAAAATAATCTCAAACTGCCACAGATACTATGACATTGGATAAGGCATTCTGTAAGTCCACAGATGGTAGTTACAAAGAAGCATTTTCTGCAAGGAAGATAGATGCATATCCAGTGTACAGTTCTACTCCTGTAAGAAAACAAAACAAAACATAACAGTTGTCTAATGTAAACAACCTCCCACCATCCATTTTGAAAGTTGTCTGATGTAAACAACCTCCCACCAGGTAACAGGCTGATCACCTTGGGGAATGGTGCCATATCAGAGACTGAATGTTGGTCTGTGCTGCTGGCAGAACAGACACTCAGCAGTGGCCATAGCCAGGTCAGCTTTGGTGAAGGGAAGTCCTTGTTCCTGAGTCCATGCATAAACTCCATCCCTACTACCATGGCCATTTTGTTCATAAGCCCATTAAGCAATGACAGGAGTGGCTGGTGTAAGAGGCCACTGGTAACCACAGGGTCAGTTATCTTATTCATTTGAATATTAATATCTCTCTCTGTTAAAGTCATCCTCTGGTGAGCATTCACATGGGATACAAATATCTTCCTGATTTTGCCCATTCAGGAAGGACTATACATATCTCTTCCCAAGATGTCTTTGTCAACAATTTTCCATACATTTTAGTTCCAAATCCCTGATCATCCAGCCAAATCATGGGCCAGAGCCTATGAATCAGTATACAAATTCACTTCTTGTTAGCTCTCCTTCCAAACAAAATGTATAACCAGGTGCACTGCTCTAAATTTTGCCCCGTGGAAGGATTTCTGTTCACCACTGCCTTTCAGGGATATCCTAGAAAGGAGCTGTAGTGCTGCAGCTGTCCACTTACAGATGGTGCCTGTATATCATGGAGAAAAATTTCATAACAAGATGCGAATTTTCCTTCCTCAGTCTACTAATCATGGGGTTCTCCACCTGAGGTCATTGTTGCTGCCTGGCAAACTGAAGGCAGTGAGGCAGAAATGGGAGTCATGCATACTTGGGTAACTTCCTCCTCCAGCTTACTTGTGTCTTCAGGGTCAGCATGAGTCAGATCTCTTATATACCAACTTCATTTGATGATACAGTTCTCCTGTACACATAAATTTTATGACTTGATGAATCAGAAAATAAACCAGCTCATGATAGGCAACTAAATTCTCATGTCAAACTTGTGGCCTATGTTTAAGCAATGATTTGGTCTCTACTAAGACACAAAAACAGGGCCAAAGGTGTTTCTCACAAGGAGAGATCATATCTACAGAGGATGGCAGGGTGGGTTTTTCTCCAAATCCCTAAGGTTCTGCTTTGTGAATCTCCCTTAGGGTTATGCCAAAAGCCCTAAACATCCCCTCTATTTGCCACTCAAATTTCCAGCACCATTGGATCTGCTGGATCATATGGCCCAAGTTAAAATGCATCTATCTCAGCAGACTTAACCATTGAAGAGTCTCTTCTTGTCCAAGTCACCTGTCAAAATTAGCAGCTTTTCAGGTCATTTGGTAAATGGGCTAGAATACCACACCAAATGAGGAATATGTTACCTCCAAAATCCAAAAAGGAAAAATCTCATCTTTGAGGGGATATCTAGAAATGACCTGCACCTCTGGACACCTAGATTTCACTGAGGTGGAAGGTTCTTGAGTTTTTGTTGATTTTTCCTGCCACCTTGTGACATACAAATGCTTTACCAATAAGTCTAGAGTAGTTGCTACTTCTTGCTCCCTAGTTCTCATCAGCATACTGTCATCAATAGAATGGAACAGTGTGATGTCTTTTGGAAGGAAATGGTGATCAAGTTACCTAGAGTTCATTATCAAATAACCTGCCAAGTTCATATATACCCGAAGTAGGACAGGGAAGGTGTATTTATCTCTGGTGTTGCCAGCTGAAAGCAAACACTTTTGGTGATCTTTACTAACAGGTAACAACAAAAACAAAAGAGATTTTTCCTGATCAATAGCTGCATATCATGGATGTTACCTTCCCAACTTCTAAAACCAACAATAGGTTGACTTTAACAATAGGAATTTATTGGCACACAATTTTTAGGCTAGGAGAAGTCCAACATAGAGGTGTCAGCAAGGAGATACTTTGTCCTTGAAGACTGTTCTGGGGCTGGCTAACAGCATTCCTTGGGTCCTCAGCTTGTCTCTCAAATGTCAGTACACATGATGGCACCATCTCCTTTCTCTTCTGGGTTCCTTTTCTTCCCAGCCTTTTCCTGTGGCTTTCTTCATTTGGCTTCCTCCTGAAGGCATCCAGTAACAGGAATAAGACCCATTCTGATTCAGTTAGCTACATTTTAACTAAAAAAAAAAAACATCTTCAAAGGTCCTATTTCCAATGAGTTAACACTCACAGGAATGCATTAAGATTAAGAACATTTTGTTCTGGGGTACATAATTCAAACTTCCACTCTACTTACCAGTGAATGTGTTGATTTGCTAAAGCAATCTGAAACAGCAGCTGTTATTGGAGTCAGAATCTGGTTACATTCATGAGAAACCATTGTCTTCCTCCAAGATCCATCTGTTTTCTGCACAGCCAAATAGGAGACATGAGGAAGATGAGGTAGGAGTCACCCACCACATCTGCATCCTTCAAATCATTCATGGTGGGTGGCACTAATCTCTGCAGTCCCTCCAGAAATCTGCTATTATTTTTGTTTCACTGTTTTGTTAGTTAGAGGCAGTTCTAGTGGCTTCTGCTTTGCCCAAATTCCAAGGGTCAAGGAACGAATGTGTAGTTTCTGTCCATTCATAAATATGTTTATTTCAATTATTCATTAGGGAACTAAAGAAATAACCAAAGAATGGGGTGGTAACCCACTGGAATCACTGTAGAGACAGACCTGAGCTAAAACTCCATTGATCATCAACTTCTCTATAAACCCTATATATACTGGGAGGCCACAGTGATGTTTAGGGTATCACAGAATTCATGTCAGATCAGGAAAAGCATCTGGTAATCCCTGAAATGTCTGATAATTTCCTTTTCCCCAATGCACAATCACCCATTAAAGGCCCTTGTTCTATTTAGGGATTGTTGGAAGGAATATTAACAATATAAATCTTTGGCAGCATAAGAGGGTATATGCCCACAAGTCCTCCTTTTGGCTTCATTCAAGAGGTTCTGGACCTGTAAGCTGTCCCAAATCTGGGAAGAGATTGAAAGGCCATTACTTTGTTTTCTGTGATTAAGTTAGGCATTTCTTCACTTGGCCTGAAGACTTCTGCTTATAAATAATAAGTAAGAATCTAGTAGACTGCCCAACAATTTCACTTCTGATTACCCCAAGAACAACTAGCCAATACCACATGTGATAGACAGGAAATGTGCATATTAAAATTTTCTTTTCTTAATCAGGTCTGAAAAATTCCAATACCTTCCCCCAATTAGGTTGAAATGGTTTCCTATTAAATTAATCTTAGTAACTTACTTTTTTTTTTTTATTGTAGGTAAAAATAAAAATTCTCACAATACATAAAAACATTTGCAAAATGATATATAAATATATATGCATATATGTGTATTTGCTTACAAAAATGTTATATATATATACATATATTTTAAGAGGTGCTTAGATTACCCAAAATATTACACAGAACCCACTGGGATTCCCATGCTGCCCACCTCCCACACCTCCTACCACATCCCACACAAACATCTCCCACAAGTGTGGCCCACCACCCTCAATGAACTTACACATCCTGGAGCCTTGCCACCAACCATAGACCACAGTTCACACCGAAGACCACACTCTCTCCCACTCAGTTTTGAGTGGTGTGTGCTGATTTAAATGGCCTACATCCGTTGCCATAACGGTACTCAGGACAACCTCTAACTCCCAAAGAAGCCCCTGTATTTCAACTGCTCATCCCCTCCCTACCCCAAAAGTGTCAAATGGCCACTGGCTCCACCTCATTGTTATAATTTCTTCCATTGCTAGAATCACCATATGTGAACAAGAGAATACCATCAAGTCAACTCTAGTCCATAGTTCTTCCCCCAATCCTGAGGGGACTGGGATGGTGATATCCACTCCAACTCCAAGTGAGAAGGCTTATATCCCAAGGATATGGTGGGTGGGATGATCATGCCTGGAGATGCAGGCCCTCTCCATTCCCTGGGAAGGCCATTGCCCATCATTGTCTCCTCACCAGGTGACTTCGATGAGTCCATTGAGCTGTAGGGTAGGAGTTGCAGCTCCACCGAGATTTCATGCACACCTGGCACATAAGTAGGCCAGAGGCTCCAGTCTCTGGAAGTATACCTAAAAACTCCAGCATTACATATAGGTTTGAATATAAGGGACTGGTGAACCAAGTGCAGGGAGGACTTATTTGAGACCAATTCTGTCATTCTCAGGAGCACAGATTCCAAAATAGAGCACACTGATAAGGCATCTGTCCCTGGGGTTATACCCGCTTATATAAGACCTGGGTGTCTCCAGAGCTCTCAGGAACCCCCCTGTGTGGGGTGATAGGCACTTAGATATTCTATGAGCTCCTACTGAGGTGTGCGTAAAAGTTACCTCTGGGATGACCTCCCGACTCTCTTTGAAGTCTCTTAGCCACTTGAACTCATTTGTCTTTACCATTTCCCCCTTTTATTCAAGGTCTTTTTCAAGTTGTGTTGCCAGGTGCACTTGGTATTAATCCCTCGTTGCCAGGGAGGCTCATCCCCAGGAGTTATGTCCCACGTTGGGGGGAAGGTAATGCAATCATATGCTGAGTTTGGCTTAGAGAGAGGCCACATTTGAGCAACAAGGAGGCTTTCAGGTGGCAACCCTTAGGCACCCCACAACTGCAGGTTAAGTCTCAGTTACAAGAGCAAAGACTCACAAGGGTAGTCAACAATAAAAAAAAAACACATCAGTGGGTCATCCTATTTTGACAGGTACTGTCCCTGCACTCAGGGGACTATTGCTGCTCCCTTGGAGACTGTGTAAGAGCTCTCCAGGCTAGGAATGCAGATTCCCTCACTTATTGTGTGATTATCCACCCATCGTGACCATGCCCCATTCCCCGATCCTTTGAATGATTTTCTTTACCTTTCATGTATATTCAGATGAACCAACCTCCACGCAACCCCCCCCCCCAGTAAACCCCACAATAATCCACCTCAGTACCCATTGTAACCCTTCTGTGATCCATATCCTCCACGAATATTTAGTTCATAAAATAATCAAATAAATTTACTAGGAAAAAGAAACTAGTATGATAAGCTTACATGGAAGAGACAAACATAAGGAGACTCAGGGGGAAAAAAGAAGAGAAGGAAAAAAAAAACAAATAATGAAACAAAGAACAAAACAAAATAAAATATAATTAGTGTATTGGGACATTCAAAAAATTGGCAAAAAAGCAAAGGAAATGCCTTTAAAATATATATATATATATTTTTTTTTTTCCATTCTCTTTTCTTTTTTTTTTTTTGCCTTTTATCACTGTGTTCTGGGATGTCTGGTGTGCCATGACACCTTCCTCCTCTCAATCCCCATTGTCTCCCAATTTTTCATTTAATTTTCAAAGAAGTTTTAGGTCACAGCAAAGTCACACACAGAGTGCCGGAGACTCCCAGATAACAAACCACCCCCCTTTCCCCACCCCATATAACCCCCCCCTTTTTTTTTGGTTGTTAGCATTGTTATAACTGTTATACAGATAGCAAAATATAGCAAGTAAACATTGTCAGTGATTTACAGTATAGTTTACAATTTAGATGATACGGTTTAATAATTTTGATGATATTTACCATGTCCTGTGTCCATTACTGTAAGGTAATGAAAAACCTTCCCCATGACCACCAAACAACCCATTAGATCTTGACTGTTCCTTTCCCCCCAGCCCCCCAAGGCCCGTGATATCCCCTTCTCCCAACCCATGGAATGTCAAGATTCACAGTTACATGTCCTGGGGATTTGAACCTGCCCTTCCTAATCCACCCACCCCCCAGTGCTGCACCACCAAACCCAGGAACACCACTACTCATCTGCCCCATCCCCCAATATGCAACCACACTCTATCCCTTTACCATAGATTATGTCCATATGGGTGATGGCTCAAAGCCTGCTCTTCTCTTACTCTCCCTTGTTAACCTATCTTTCAGACAATGGTTCTCAGAGACTGCTCACTTTCCTCAGTTCAGATCAGTGAGGTCATATACTGTTCATCCTTCAGTGCCTGGCTTGCTTCACTCAACATAAGGTCTTCAAGATTCATCCACGTTATTCCTTGTGTTAGCACTTTGTTCTTTCTTACAGCTGAGTAATATTCCATTGTATGTATGTACCACATTTTGCTTATCCATTCATCTGTTGATGGGCACCGGGGCTGATTCCAACTTTTGGCAATGGTGAACAATGCCGCTATGAACATTGGTGTGCATATATCTGTTTGGGTATTTTTGTTTTCAGTTCTTCTGTGTACATACCCAGCAGTGGAATTGCTGGATCATACGGAAGATCTATTGCTCGTTTTCTGAGGAACCACCAAACTGTCCTCCACAGTGGCTGGACCATACCGCAGTCCCACCAGCAGTGGATGAGTGTTCCTATTCCTCCACATCCTCGCCCACATTTAGCATCTCCTGTTTTTTTAATAGCTGCCATTCTGATGGGTGTGAGATGATATCTCATTGTAGTTTTGATTTGCATTTCCCTGACAGCAAGTGATGTTGAGCATTTTTTCATGTGTTTTTTAGCCATTTGTATTTCTTCCTTGGAGAAGTGTCTTTTCAGGTCACTTGCCCATTTTTTAAATGGGTTGTTGTCCTTTTATTTTCGAGGTGTAGGATTTCTTTATATATGCAGGATATTAGGCTCCTATCAGATATATGGTTGCCGAATATTTTTTCCCATTGGGCAGGCTGCCTTTTTATTTTCTTAATAACATCCTTAGAGGTGCAGAAGTTTTTAATTTTGAGGAGATCCCATTTATCATTTTTTTCTCTTGCTGCTCGTGCTTTGGCTGTGAAGTTCATGAAACCATTTCCTATTACAAGGTCTGTAGATTTTTCCCTACATTATCTTCCAAGGTTTTTATGGTTTTGGCTCTTATATTTAGGTCTTTGATCCATCTTGAGTTGATTTTTGTATAACGTGTGAGATGGTATTCATCTCTCATTGTTTCGGATATGGATATCCAGTTCTCCAAGCACCACTTGTTAAAGAGGCCAATTTCTCCCAATTGAGTGGGCTTCATGGCCTTGTCAAATATCAGATGACTGTATATGCGAGGATCTATATCAGAACTCTCAATTCGGTTCCATTGGACAGTAGGGCTATCCTTGTGCCAATACCACGCAGTTTTGATCACTGTAGCTTTGTAGTATATTTTAAAGTCAGGTAATGTGATACCTCCAACTTCA
>JAKSZT010054371.1:2284000-2326944 GCA_026826555.1 Tolypeutes matacus | reverse complement strand
ATGTTTGGTAGAATTCAGCTGTGAAGCCATCTGGTCCTGGACTCTTCTTAGTTGGGAGGTTTTTAATGACTGAGTCTATCTCTTTACTTGTAATTGGGCTGTTGAGTTCATCTATTTCTTCTTTCATCAATGTCGGCTGTTTGTGGGTTTCTAGAAACTTGTCCATTTCCTCTAAATTGTCATTCTTGTTGGCATATAATTATTCAAAGTATCCTCTTATGATACTCTTTATTTCTGTGGGGTCAGTAGTGATATCAACTTGCTCATTCCTTATTTTATGTATTTGCATCTGTTCTCTCTTTTTCTTTGTTAGTCTGGCTAAGGGTTTGTCAATTTTGTTGATATTCTCGAAGAACCAGCTTTTGGTTTTGTTTATTGTTTCCAGTGCTTTCTTATTCTCTATTTCATTTAGTTCTGCTCTAATCTTGGTTATTTCCTGTTTTCTACTTCCTTTAGGTTTAGTTTGTTGTTGTTTTTCCAATTCCTCCAAGTGTGCAGTTAGGTCTTCAATTTTAGCTCTTTCTTCTTTTTTTAATAAATGAATTTATGGCTATGAACTTCCCTCTCAGACTGCTTTTGCTGCATCCCATAGGTTTTGATATGTTGTGTTGTCATTTTCATTAGTTTCAAGGTAGTTACTGATTTCTTTTGAAATTTCCTCTTTGACCCACTGTTTGCCTAAGAGTGTGTTGTTTAATTTCCATATCCTTGTGCCTAACCTGTTTCTCTGGCCCTTAGTGATTTCCAACTTCATTCCGTTGTGGTCAGAGAAATTACTTTGTATAATCTCAATCTTTCTGAATTCATTGAGTGTTGTTTTGTGGCCTAGCATGTGGACTAATTTGGAGGATGTTCCATGTGCCCTCGAGAAGAATGTAAATCCCGCTGTATTTGGGTGTTGTGTTCTGTATATGTCTATTAAGTCCAAATCTTCTAATGTATTGTTGAGTGCCTTAGTTTCTTTATTGATTCTCTGCTTAGATGTTCTGTCTAACAATGATAGTGGTGTGTTGTAGTCCCCTGCTATAATTTTAGAGGAATTTATTTCTCCTCTTAGTTTTTCCAGAGTTTGCCACACGTATTTTGAGGCACCTCGATTAGGTGCGTAAATGTTGATGATTGTTCTCTCTTCTTGAGAGATTACTCCTTTTACTAATATGTAGTGTCCATCTTTGTCTCTTACAATAGTTTTGCATTTAAAGTCTATTTTGTCTGATATTAGAAAAGCTACTCCTGCCATTTTTTGGCTATTGTTAGCTTGTAAGAGGGTTTTCCAGCCATTCACTTTCAGCATCCTTGAATCCCTGGTTCGAAGGTGGGTTTCTTGTAGACAGCATATAGATGGATCATATTTTCTTATCCATTCTGCCAATCTGTGTCTTTTGATTGGTGAATTTAATCCATTAACATTCAGTGTTATTATTCGTAACGAATTTCTTACTTCAGCCATTTTTTCTTTGGGTTAATGTATGTCATATGTTGTTTTGTTTATCTTTTTGACTTTTCAGTTGTTTTTAAATCTCCTCCACCTCTCTCTCCTTTGTTTTTTCCTTTCAACTTGTAGAGATTCCTTTAGTATTTCTTGAAGTGCTGGTTTCTTCTTGACATACTTTCTTAATTGCTGTTTATCTGTGAATATTTTGAACTCTCCATCATTTTTGAATGCCAATTTTGCTGGATAAAGGATTCGTGGCTGGAAGTTTTTTTCTTTTAGTGTTTTGACTATGTCATACCACTGTCTTCTTGCCTCCATGGTTTCAGCTGAGAAATCAGCACTTAATCTTATTGTGCTTCCCTTTTATGTGATGGTTCTCTTTTCTCTTGCTGCCTTGAGTATATTCTCTTTGTCTTGAGCATTGGACATTTTGACAAGTATATGTCTTGGAGTTGGCCTGTTGGGATTTATAGTATTTGGGGTGTGCTGTGCTTCCTGGATCTGCACATCCATTTCTCTCAATAGAGTTGGGAAGTTTTCAGCCATAACTTTCTTCATCACTCATTCTGTTCCCTTTCCCTTCTCTTCTCCTTCTGGGATGCCCATAATGCGTATGTTTGTACATTTTGTATTATTGGTTTATTCCCTGAGACCATGCTGGATTTTTTCTATCTTTTTGTCTATCTTTTCTACAATCTCTTTGATTTCAACTGTATTGTCTTCCATATCACTAATACTTTCCTCTGCCTGTTCAAATCTGCTGCCATGTGAGTCCAGCATCTTATTCATTTCTTGTCTTGTGCCTTTGTTCACCATCATATCCATTACCTCTTTAGGTGTGTTAGCTATTTCTTAGTATGTTCTCCAGTGTCTTCTTTATATCCTTAATCTCTTCCTTCAGTTCTTTAAGTTGGTCCATGATATTTGTTTGGATAGCTTTGATTAGTTGTTCGATGTTCTGCATTGCTTCCTGGTTTTTATTTTGTGCACTGGAATGGTCCATGTTTTCCAGTTTCTTAGAGGCATTTGTATTTTTCTGTTGCCCTCTGGTCATATTATCTTGATGGGTTTGTTCAGTTGATCAGCTTTCCTCTGTGCTCTAGAATTTTATTTAGCTGTTGGTTCTGTATGTGAGTTAAGTTTTCTCTTTGGCAGTTTTTCTTCTTATTTTATTTTCTTGCTTCTTTATATGTTTCCTTGAAGGCAAAAGGTTAGGGCCCGAGGAATCAAAAGATGTAAGGAAGACAGAAGGATAATAGAAATATTGATAAAAGTTAGAAGAGGGGCAAAATGAGACTTAATGAGATGAATATTTAACTTGTGTAGGCAGTGTAGAGTACTAGGAAAAAATATGGAGTTCCTACAATGGACTGGGAAAGCAAATGGATGAATATATATATAGTGATTTAGAAGGCTAGAATTATGAGGAGGGAGAGAAATAGTAAAGAGAGGTCTGAAAGGAAAAAGTTAATACCAATAATAAAAAAAAAAAGGATAAGAAGAAGAAAACAAAATAGATGGAATAGAAATTGACACCCTTAAGTTGTGGGCCTATGAAAAAATGTTGCCTCTAAGAGCCACAACATAAAACAGAATGCAGAAAGATGCAGGAAGGATAAACGATAGTTTGTAGTACAGAATCAATATATACAGCGAGTGGGAAATTACTGAAAAAGAAGCCCAGCAAAGAAGCGACAAGCTGGCAGCACCTATTTAAAAAATATTAATAATATAAGGAAAAAGGAAGGGGGGAGGAAAGAGGAAATAATAGCAATAGACCAGAAAGTAACAGAGAGAAACCAAAGATCCACACAGGCAAGCAGTCAAACAGAGCTAAGGGGGGTCAATGATTCCCCTAGGGTCCACGTGAATCCTTCCTGCCTACTTGTGTTTATCAATCAATTTCCCCACAGGGTTCTATATGCTGGTCCTGAAGCAGCTTTTAGCTATTAAACTAAATTAAAAAGAATTTATTTTTCATTTGTTGAGGTGACCTCAGTTTTTTTTTTTAATTTTTATTTTTTTAGCCAAATGCAGGATCCAAAATAATTCCTCCTCTAGACCAACCCCCTTACAGAAGGGACCCTAGCTGGGCCCGTGGAAATTAATCAAGCACGTCCCACTTTCTGGAATCCCCAGGTTAGCTGTACCTTGTTGTTAGTGAGGAATGCTAAAGAGGGAGGATTCTGCCCCTTCTGGAGCCGAGCTTGAGCATCACCGGGCTGCTCAGTAGATCAGTTTGAGTGCAGATTCACGTCTGCTCTCAGCCTAATGCTGCTTCAGGTCAGCTTATCTGCTCCCCAAAGCTATGGGGCAGTGCAGGCAGCCAGATTGATGTCAAAAACTATTAAATACCCTTCCCTGTCTTCCAACAGAGCCCTCCCTCTTTTGGGAAGTGTCCCTTCTTCCTGGCTCCGCAGCGGCCCGGGTCTTATCCCTGGGTGGCTAGGGAATTCAGCTCCGTTCCCCGACCAAAATCCCCGCTCCGGTTCACCGGGTGCTGATTAGCTCGTTTGTTCTGTTCACTCAAGGTCCAACGGGTGCCAGGCAGCCAGATCCCCAGAAAATAAAACTTTTTCGCCCCGCCCGCAGCTCCAAATGGCTGTTTTATTTAATTTTATTTTATTTTTCCCTAACCGCGGGTTTCAGCCGCCTGTGCCAACCTCCACCGGCAGCCTCAAAACTCACGAATCTCCACCGTTCGGTCCACGCCGCAGATCCGCGCAGATAGATGTCCCAAGCTTTTCACTCCACATGTGCAGAGCACAGACCCCCGGGCAGGACCCCGTCCACAATCCACCTTGCTCTGGGAGCTTGCAGTGTGTGCCTCCTACACTAACACCATCTTGGCCGCCCCTCTCCAGTCAACTCTTGATGGACATTTGGGTTGTTTCCAACTTTTGGCAATAGTGAATACTTCATCTATGAACATTGGTGTGCATATATCTGTTAGTGTTTCTGCTTTCAATTTTTCTGGATATATACCCAGTATTGGGATTTCTGGATCATATGGTGGTTCTATAGTTAGCTTCCTGAGGAACTGCCAAACTGTCTTACCCAGCACTGGGTAAGTTTTCCAATTCTTCCACATTCTCTCCAACACAGTAGTACTCTATTTTTTAAATAGCCATCTGTCAAATGGGTGTAAGATGATATCTCATTGTGGCACTGATTTGCATTTCCTTATACCTATAGATGTTGAGCATCTTTTAATGTACTTTTTTAAAAATGTATTTTTCTTTATTATTAAAAGATACTTAGATTACATAAAAAGTTTCATAAAAAATATAAAGGATTACCATATGCCACATTCCCAACACCTCTTAATTTTTACCACATTAACTTTTTTCATTAGTGTGGTATGTTCATTGCAACTGATGAACACATTTTGGAGCATTGTCACTAAGGATGGATTATGATTTACATTGTAGTTTACACTCTTTTCCACTCAATTCTTTAGTTACGGCAGGATATATAATGGCCTGTATCTGTCATTGCAATGTCTTTCAGGACAATTCAAAATCATGAAAATTTCCCCATATTACATCTCTTTCCCCCCTCCATGACTTCAGCACCTCCAGTAGCAATGGTCTCCACATCAATGATATAATTTCTCCCATTGCTAGAATCCCAGTAAGTCTATAATAGAATACCAGTAAGTCCACTCTAGTCCATATTTTATTCCCCAATCCTTAGGGTTCTGGAATGGTGATGCCCACTCCACTTCTAATTCAGAGGGGTCTTTGATCCCACAAGGCTGATGAATGGGACTCTCTTGCTTGCAATTGTAGACTTTCTCAGTTCCTTGAGTTGGTGATTGTCCATCTTCACCTTTTTGTTAGTTGTCCTGGGTGAGTTCAATGAACTGGAAAATAGGTATTGCAACTCTGCTGAGTCTCAAGGCCCAGCTGGCTTATGGACTGCCCAGAGATTCAACTCTCTTGAATGTACACCTCCCAACTTGAGCACCAACTATAGGTTCGCATAGAAGGGACAGAAGAGTAATGTGTAGAATAGTCACAACAGAAACTAGTGCTGTTCACACTCAGGAGCACAAACTCCAAAGTAAGGTCCACTGGAAAGGCACCAAATTCCAGAGCTATCTGCCTTGACCTGGTGTCTCCAGAACCCTCAGGAGCTGCACTATTTTAGGTAGTATCTACTTTTGGTAGTCTATGCAATCTTGCTGCGTAGTGCACAAGTGTTGTCTCTCTGATGACCTCCCAACTCACTTTGATATCTCTTAGCCATATAAAGTCATTTGTATTTACCTTTTCTCCCTTTTATTCAAGGTCTTTTACCAGTTGCATCGTCAGCAGGTGTTTGTTATGTGCTTTTTAGTGATGTATATTTCTTCTTTGGAGAAGTGTCTATTCAAGTCACTTGCTCATTTTTTATATGGGTTGTTTCTCTTTTTATTTTTGAGGTGTAGGATTTCTTTATATATGCTAGATAGTAGACCCCTCTCAGATATATGGTTACTAAATATTGAGTAGGTTGCCTTTTCACTTTCTTGACAAACTCCTTTGAGGTGTAAAAGTTTTTTATTTTTGAGGAGGTCCCATTTATCTATTTTTTCTTTTATGGTTTGTGCTTTGGGTGCTAAGTTCCTGATACCAATTCTTAATACAAGATCCTGTAGATGTTTCCTTACATTATCCTCCAAGATTTTTATGGTCTTGGCTCTTATATTTATATATTTCATTCATCTTGAGTTCATTTTTGTGTAAGGTGTGAGGTGGTATTCCTCTTTCATTCTTTTAGATATGGATATCCAGTTCTCTAAACAATTTTTGTTGGAGAGGCTATTCTCTCTAAATTGAGTAAACTTGGTGGCCTTGTCAAATATCAGTTGACTGTATATGTGAAGATTTATGTCAGACTCTCCATTTTTCCCATTGGTCAGAATGTCTATCCTTATACCAAAATCGTGCAGTTTTGACTACTTTAGCTTTGCAGTATGTTTTAAAATCAGGTAATGTGATTCTTCTGATTTCTTTTTCTTTTTTTTTCCATATGTCTTTGACTATTCAGGGCTCCTTGCCCTTCCAAATAAATTTCATAGTTAACTTTTCCAATCCAGGAAGAAATTCTGTGGTAATTTTTATTGGGATTGCATTAAGCCTATAAATAGGCTTGGGTATGATAGACATCTTAATGATGTTTAGTCTTCCTATTCATAAACAAGGAATATTTTTCCATTTATTTAGGACTTCTTTAATTTCCTTTAACTGTGTTGTGTAGTTTTCTGCATGCAATCATTAACATTTTATTTAAAGTTATTCCTATGTAATTGATTCTTTTAGTTGCTATTGTAAATGAGATTTTTTTTCTTCACTTCTTCAGTTTGGTCATTACTGTTGAAGAGAAATGCTAATAATTTTTGCACAATGATCTTATAACCTGCCACTTTACTGAACTCATTTATAATCTCTAGAAGATTTGTTGTAGATTTCTCAAGGCTTTCTATATATGGGATCATAGCATTTACAAATAGTGAAATTTTTAATTCTTCCTTTCCAATTTGGATAACTTTTATATCTTTTTCTTGCCTAAGGACTCGAGCAACTACTTCTAACAAAATGTTAAATAAGAACGGTGAAATCAGGCATCCTTGTATTGTTCCAGGTCTTAGAAGGAAAGCTTTGAGGGTTTCACCAACATTGAATATGATGTTAGCTGTAGGTTTTCCATATATGTCCTTTATTATGTTGAGGAAGTTACCTTCTATTCCTATCTTTTGCAGTGTTTTTGTCAGGAAAGTGTGTTGTATTTTGTCAAATGCTTTTTCTCCATCTACAGAGATGATAATGTGATTTTTTTTTTCTTTTGATCTGTTTATGTGGTGTATTAAATTGATTGATCTTCTTATGTTGAACCATCCTTTCATATCAGGGATGAAACCCACTTGGACATGGTATAAAATTTGTTTGATATGTTGTTGAATAAAATTAGCAAGTATTTTCTTGAACATTTCAACATCAAGGTTCACTAGAGAGATTGGCCTATAGTTTGCCTTTCTTGTGGCATCTTTCTTTGGATTTGGTATTAAGGTGATGTTGGCATCAGAAAAAGAGTTAGGCAATGTTCCCTCTATTTCTATTTTTTGGAAGATATTAACAAGGATTGGTGTTAGTTCTTTCCAGAACATTTTTAGAATTCACCTGTGAAGCCATCTGGTCCTGGTCTTTTCTTAGTTGGGAGATTTTTGATGACCAATCTTATCTTGAGATTTGTGATTGCTCTGTTGAGTTTATCAATTACTTCTTTCATCAATGTAGGCTGTTTGTGTTTCTAGGAATTTGTCCATTTCCTCTAAGTTATCCATCTTGTTGGCATACAATTTTTCGTTGTATCCTCTCATGATAATCTTTATCTGTGGGGTCAGTGTTGATATTCCCTTCGTTGATTTTTATTTTATGTATTTGTATCTTCTCTCTTTTTTTCTTTGTTAGCCTAGTTAAGGGTTTGCCAATTTTATTAATCTTCTCAAAGAACCATATTTTGGTTTTATTTATTTTTCTAGTGTTTTCTTACATTCAATTTCATTTAGCTCTGCTCTAATCTTTGTTATTTCCTTCTTTCTACTTTTTTTGCAGTTAATGTGTTGTTCTTTTTCCAATTCCTCCAGATGTGACATTAGGTCTTTGATTTTAGCTCTTTTTCATTATTAATATAGGCATTTATGGGTATGAATTTCTGTCCTTTTACAGTTTTGCTTCATCTCATAAGTTGTTTTTTTTTCCCAACAGGAATTAAGTCTTTATTTGTAATGGAAAGACCCCTATCCATTGCATGTACATGTACACGCACACACACACTCAGGCCATGCCAGGACACCCTCTGCAGTGGGCTCCTGGACCAGCTGTCCTGCTTGTGGAACTGAGGTAAAACAAGCTCAGAATACTAAAACTTAAGGAGCTACCTTACATAAGGTACAGGTAGGTAGAGGCTTGATTTCTACTAGGTATTTGGGACTTGAGGTTCAGGCTCCCTTCTCAGCTCCACACAGTTAAAGATGAACATGGCAAACTTAAGCACTCTTCTTGGTGGGAAGGGGCATTCCCTGCACTAAACATTCAACCTCAGTCACAAGTTGGGGTGGGGGGAGGCTGGTTACATCTATATCACATTATTACATAGTAAGTTACATTTTATATAACGTGTCCAGAAGATGCTCTAGTCCCTCAGGAAAACTGCCTGGGACAGCATTTAAGTCTATTCTTCACACAGGCATAACTTAACTATACAGCTAATTCCTAGTCAATAGCTTTGTACTTAACCACCTCAATGAACCAAGCTTGAAGGAATTTAAAAGGCAATTTAGCTTAAACACAAAAATTAATTTTTATTTTGTTAAAAAATGTTTAAATATTTTTTTCTTTTAATTTAGACACACTCATTCATACTTCTCCCAAAGAAGATGGGCATGGCAGAAAGGCTCTTGGGCCTGGGGTTTGGGGGCAAAGGAAGAAAAGGGGGAGGGGTAAGGGGTGGAGAGGAATCTAATTGGAAAAACAAAATACAATGTTAAAGTATTGCTCATTAACTTAGGTATACTAACATATACTAGGAGTTAGCCAGCCTACAGTGAGGTCTCAGAGGAGGAAAGAAACTGCAGAGGGAAGGGATCTTTGCTCCCAGTGGGCCCCATCCTCCTGGGCTGCCAGTCCTTAAAGTCAAAACACCATTTGAAAATTCAGGAGTCAGCACTAGTAGCTGTCATGTGGTGCTACTTTCCACATTCAATTAGCTAGACCCCAGAAAACTTGAAACAGTTAAGTCCGGCACTATCAACATGCTGCCACTCATACAATTCAATTCTTCCTCCAAACTCAATTAAAAAAGCAATAGGCATGAGCATCAGACAAAATAACACAGGACAAGGCTTTAACATACAATCCCGGAGAGGCAGACATGGGACCCAATGAGACAGACTGGGAGGAGGGGGGAGGCAGCAGCTGAAAACAGCAGTGGGCATCTTGCCTGCTCCAAGGTTGGGGGGAAACTGGTCCAGGGCTTCCCTCTCCTGGAGCGAGGTGTCTCACCTCTGTGTCTGCCAGGCTAACAGTCTTGAGCCACCAGGCTTTTAGGGCCAAACTGGCAGAGGGTTGGGGGTGAACACTTAGACTTGGCCAGAGGAAACGTGACAGCAAGAACAGCACCCATAGAGTTCTCCAAGGCAAAGCTATGTTCAAGGTCATTTAAAAAGGAATAGATCCTGCAGGGAACCAGTGAGGGATAAAGCAGCAAGAAATGGAGAAATGGTCTCCCCTAAAGGGACAGAGGAAGTGAACCACTTCTTCCAGCCAAGCGAAGCAAGGTAAAGCTTTAGCAATAACCTATTCCCCCCATGCCCATCAAATGCATACCCAGGGGTGCAAGAAGTGGGTAAGAGCTGTAACTTCTCCCTTCCAGGAATGAAGGCTCTTAGGGAAAAGGCTGGGAAGGGAGGCCCCTAACTAAGTTTATTCCCTAAACAAGAGTCAGGGAAGTAAGTAAGCAGACAATATGTACAGAGGTTTTAGTTCTCCAGCCTCACCCTTGGAACTGTTCAAGTAAAGGTGGTGGTTTCTTCCCTGCCTCACCCTGCCTCCCAGCTTCAGAAGGTCTCAGGCCACCACTTCCTTATGGAGGAGGGACAGGGCCCCCAGTGTGGCCACTACCTCCTTTGTGGCTGAAGCCAGAGACCTGGGGCAAGATTGTTTTTTGGATCTAGAAGGAGTAGAGGCTCTTCTCAGCAAGTGCTCAGGTCCAGAGCACTGGGGGTGGGGTAGAGGTGGGGGGAAATTGGGGGCAAAGTACAAAGTCTATTTTTTGTGAGTGTGCTGCCTTTGGGCTTGCAGTCATTGTTGAGCCCCTGGGGTCTTGGATCTCGCACCAATGGAAAATGAAGGAGCTGTCGATCCAAAGGTCCTGACTCTAACAAAGCACTGTGCGGGTGCTGAGGATGCCCCAAAGGAGAGGCTGATGCCTGACGTGTCCACTCCATGGGCAAGAGAGTTCTGATCAAAGGTGGGCGTGGAAGTGCCTCCAAACACAGGTTTGCTCTCAGGTGTGCTGGCCACACTGAAGGCGAAGGGCATGCTCTGGCCGGGTGTGCCCAAGGTGCTCTGACTCAAGGCTCCTCCAATGGGGGTTGTGGTGCTGGGGTTCCCGCTCTGTCCTGTTCCAAAGCTGAATGCTCCAGAGGTGGCGCTGGCACCTGGGGTGGCCACACTGACCCCAAAGCCTCTGCTGCTGATTGCGGCTACAGATCCCCCAAATGTGAAGGGCGATGGTGTTGTGCTGCCAAACACTGAGCTACTTGTCCCATGGCTGGTGGCCTGGGTTGTAGCTCCAAAGCCAGAGCTGGTGGCTGCATCAAAGGAGAAAAAAGCTGTGGTGCTGCCAAAGTCTGGCTGGGTACTGGCAGGGGTGCCAAAGGTAGAAGCTGAGGGTTTCAAACCACTGAAAGCTGACTGCGTAGTGCTGCCAAAGTTGGGCTGCATTGGGGTAGGTGCTGGAGTTGCTGCTGGGGCCGGGGCTGCAGAGTTTCCAAAAGTAAAAGAGCTGCCAAAGCTAGCGGCAAGGGCTAGCTTGGTGGCCCCCTGCTGCTGCCCATCAGTGGCCCCAAATGTGGGCAAGGGGCTGGCTCCTGGGTATGATGGGAGAGGGTGCCTGGTGCTTGAGCCAAAGGGAATGTTGAATGTTGGGGTGGTGGTGCTACTGAATGTCAACGTGGGCTGGCTGGTGGCGACAAGTGTGGAGGTGGTCAGGGTGCTGCCAAAAGAACTAAAGCTGGCTGTGCTGCTGCTGCGGGCTGTCTGAACAGCACTGGGAAGGGACTGTCCAAAGGTGGTGACTGTTGCTGAAGTAGGCATGGCAGGAGGCTTGCAAATTGGAAGATGGAACCCACAGCTGTGGTAAAGCTGGCACCAGAGGCAGAGGGAGCCCCAAAGAGGAAAGGCTGAGAGGTAGAAGTAGTGGTGCTAGTCACATTATTCACACCAAAGCCAAAAGCAGGCTTTGAAGCAGAGTCTGTGGACATACCAGCTCTGGTGATGGAAGCCACTGTAGAGGTGGCACTGGACAGGCCAGTGAAGAGGGGGGCAGTTGTGGTAGTGGCTGGAGTAGTTGTTTGCTTGAAGGAGAAAGGAGTGGGCAAGGGCACAGATGCAGGTGGCCCCAGATTGCCAAAGACTGGCTTGAAAGTGGGGGTTGAGGTGCCAGAAGTCGTGAGAAGGGCAGAGCTGGAAGATGCTGCAGTTGTAACTGAAGGACCAGAAGGCAAGGGACCTTCATTCTCACTTTTGGGTGGGGCCTTGAAAATGGGCTTGAACATGGGAGTTGTTGAAGACACATCAGGAGCTGCAGGAACTGCAGGAGCTGCAGAAGCAGAAGGGCTAGAAGTTGGGGTACTCAGCAGTCCCAACAGACTATTTGGCTTGGGGGTAAGGAACAGGGCAGATGGGGCTTGGGATGTGATAGGTGTCTCAGTGTGAGGGGCTGGAGGTGATTTGGTGGTGTCAGGGACTGGCATCGTGGAAGCAGCAGGGGTCAGCTCTGTGGGAGTGGCTGTGGATTTTGAGTCTGAAGAGGTACTCACAAGGGGCCCTGACTGTGAAGACCCAAGTGGGGCTGGAAGGCTGGGAGTCTTCAGAGGCGAAAGGGCCACAGTGGTTGCCACTCCAGCAGATTCTGGGCAGGATGATGGTGGGCTTGGGGCATTCTGCGTTTTCTTCAAGCTCTCTAGGAGTGGGTTAGTGCTTAAGGGATGGGAATGGAGCTGGAGAGGAAGGAGTCCCAGCAGCAGGCAGGGTAAAATTAAAAGAAGGCTGAGTGGTAGGGGGTTCTCAGTGACCGAGTTCGAGGCACCATCAGTCTTATCCTCCAAGACCTTGTTAAACCACTGTAATGAAGCTTTCTTTTCCAAGTCCAAGTCTTCGGCAGTGATTGAATAACCAAGCTAAGGAGGTGGAGGCAAGGTCAGCTGGTCTCCTCGCCCAGAGGGCAACAGTTGTATCTTCCGTTTATGCTGCCCAGAGCTGCTGGGTGAACACGGGGAATTCAACAAGTTTTGTTTCTTCCATGAGGCTGTATCTGCAACTTTTTCTCCCTGGTACTCTTTGTCTGTTACCAGTGGGGTTGAAGAGCTAGAATGATGATAAAGCTCCTCTTCTCTTATTTTCTTTGCTGGCTTTTCTGGTGTTTGGGAGCAGGATGAGGCTGGGCTAGAGAAGGACAATGAACTGGGACCACTTCTTTATCATAGCTGAGAGAAACCTTGAGTGGAGCTGTAAGAAATGGTAATGGCATTACGGCTGGAGCTAGGGATGCCGCCTGTGTACGTGCTCATCAAGGAGCTCATGGAAGAGGTGCGGGATCTCTTATTCAAGTGGTCATCTGAGCTCTGGGAATTGAGACCTCTCTTCAGGGACCCAGGCTTAGGCACAAAAGAAGCAGGGACGCCACTGACCACCAGGGTCTCAAATGCTGAATGTCTATTCCCACTGCTATCATGGCGCCTTCTTTTATTTTCCTGACCATCAGTGAATACTTGGACTTCTTCCTCCATCATACTTTTCTTCCTTTCTTTGAGGGCACTTAATACAGTCTCCTTTGCACATGGGTCTGGGGTGTTACCTGATGATGAGGACAGTGTTGAACTGATTTTCTGCTCCGGTATTTGAGAACGCATCAATTTGCTATCGGGAGGAGCGATCCTCACTGTCACTGGGCTGCACACCATCTTGGAATTACGAGCAGATAACACTGTCTTCTTGTGAAAACCATTCCAGCACACTGTGGGAAGTACCCCCAGAAAGGAATATTGGGCTTGCTGGATTGGGTATCGTCTTCGAGGTGTTATTACAAACTGATTTGATACAGTCCCACAATCCTGTTGGGGCAGCCTCCTAGGGGACCAGAGAAGAGGCGTGGGGAGAGGGGGGTGAACGGGGTGAACGCGATGGACCAGGTGAGCAGGCTGCGGGGTGCGGGTGGGCGGCCGGCGGCCAGGTCTAGGCCCTCCTGAGGGGAGAGAGTCACCGGAGGGCCTGGCTTGCCCAGGTAACTGCCTATGCGGAGCAGTTCAGCGGGGTCCGGTCCTTCGAGCAGGGTCCTCGGCTCTAGGAGATTTCCGTTGACTGCCGACTTGACCAGAGGCGAAGTGAACAGTGTTCGCTGACGCCGCGCGTGAACAAGCGAGGAAAGGCGTGCGAATCTCGGGGCTCGCGGCTCAGTCCCCACCAGGCTGCGCTTGCCCCCACAGCCAGCCTGGCCAGCGCAGCCACCGCTGGCACCAGGTACAGCACGAGGCCGAGCAACGACAGTCCGAGGAGCGCCGCCCCGGCAGGCCCGCCCTAGCCCCAGCCCCAGCCCCAGCCCGGGCTGGCCCTGACACTCGCTATTGGCCTCCTCCAGCCACTGCAGCGGCGGGAGACATCGCGGCTCCGTGCCGCAGAAAACCGGCCATTAAGTTTTGATACTTTGTATTTTTATTTTCATTTGTTTCAAGTTAGTTACTAATTTCTTCTTTGATTTCTTCCTTGATCCACTGTTTGTCTAAGAGTGTGTTCTCCCAATATCTTCTTAGTATCCTTAATTTCTTCCTTCACGTCACTAAGTTGATTCATGATATTTGTTTGGGCATTTCTGATTAGATTTTCCGTGTTCTGCACCTCCTCCTGGTTTTTAGGTTTTTCATTGGATTGGGCCATGTCTTCCTGTTTTATATTATGGCTTGTAATTTTTTGTTGGTGTCTAGGCATCTTTTTATTTTGATGGGCTTATTCAGTTGATTAATTTTTCTTTCTACTCTAGCATTTTATTTTGTTGTTGTTTTTGTGTGTGTGGTAAGATTTTAGTTTTTCACTTCATACCTCTTATTCTATTTCAGTGTTTTTGTCTATGTTCTTTTGAAAAAAAAATAGGACAGGAGAAAAGGAAAGAGAATAAGAGAGGAAAAAAATATTAATAATAATAGTAAATGTAGAAGAGGAACCATACAAGACCTAGGAAAATGAATAATTATCACAAATAAGAAGTACAGAACAAAAATAGATAAAAAAAAAAATATATATATATATATATATAAAATGAATTAAAAGGCCAAAATAATGAGAAGACTGGAAAAGAGAAAAGAAAGGAGAAAAAGAAAAAAAAGGAATACAGAAAGAAAACAGAGGAAAAAAGAAAGAAAAACAAGTAAATTTGAAGACCAACCAAAGAGAGAGGTGGAATGAAAGAGCAATAGAAAGCAGAAAATTAAAAAATGAAGGAAAGAATAGATGTAGTGCAGGTAAAAATAAAATGGTAAAAGAAAGAATAAAGGGGAAGCACAACAAACAAGAATCAAGACAGCAACTAATAAAAAAAGGATAAACAAACAACAACCACACACACACACACAAAATGAGGAAAAACAGCCTTCCCTCTTAGGCCACTAAGAACTTCTCAGGCTGCTGGTGTTCTTCAGTCACCTTGCAGGCTGCCCTCCACAGGTTTTGAAGCAGGTTTTAATGAGTAAAACAAGGGGTGGAAAAAGAAACTTTTTTTTTTTTTTTTTTAATAAGAGATCCAAGAACAGCTAATACAGTAAGAATGTCTTTAAGTTCCAAGTCATAAATTATCAGCGGGATACTGGATAACCCAATGGATCACTTTTCTATGAAGCGCAGGGAATTGATCCAGGACCTGTTACATGCATGACAGGAATTCCTGCACTGAACTAAATTGTCTCCTTAGGTTAGTTAGTCTTTCAGAAAGCTATCTGCCCCCTTTCCCTCAAGCAGGTTAGATTTCCAGCAGTTTGTCTGTGTCCTGCTGATTTCACATCTGTAATTCTTCTCTTTACCAGGAAGCTGGGCTTAACAGCCTGCTTGTGGAGACCACCTTCCCCACTCCCTGTCTGGTCAGGCCCCTTTTGAGATTCAATGGGGGCTCAGCTGGCCAAACTCACAGTAAAAAACCATGCTCTATCCTCCCATATCCTTCTTCCCAGGGGATGCCCCCTCACACTCCATTAGGAGCAGCGAGCCAGGGGTTCCACTTAGGCTATTTGCCCTGAGGGTGGGGTATATGTGCTGCTTCCAACCACAGGGATGAACAACTCATGGTTTTCCTTTGGCTTCTTTCTATTTCCAGCACCCTCCTAGATGACTCAGAGCACCTCCGCATTTTATATGTATATCCAAAACAACTCCTTGAGAAAGTCTTTACCCTTTCTCTGCTCCTTTGATGTGTGATGGTCAGACCCTGCATATACACCTTGGCACCATTTTCCTAGAACTTCACATTTGGAAATTGTGATTCTTCAACCAGATTATGGGAGTAGAATTTTCCTTGTGTTTACTTCCCAATGTTTACATGTATTTGAGTTGAAGGAACTCCCTTTATTAAGCTTTCACTGACTTTTAGATATCCATGAATTTTTAAATTATGATTTTTCAAGAAGCTTTAGAATTCATAAATGTTACATCATAAATACATATGATTACCAAATACCTCACCTACTTGACAAATGGTGTAATAAACTCTTCCACCATTGCAATGTCATGTAGAACAGTTCCAATGTCCCAAAAAGGCCCCATGTTACACATATTCTTTTCTCTCTCTCGTATCAGAAACTTTTCTTAAATATGGTGAAGGAACATGTTTAAACATGTATTGTTTTAGTATGGGAAAGTTTTCTTTTAGATGGTGCACCTGTACTCATTGAAATAAGGGAGTTTGCTATCCATATGGTAGGTGTTTATTCTTTGGGTGCAGTTGGGGTTTCATATTCTATATTCTTTTTTGGGATCACCTTGCCATTTGTGTCTGAAAGCTTCCAGTACTGCCTATAGACATGACTCCTTTTCTTCTTCTACATCAGGGTTCTTAAGAAGGGGTCCATGAGCTTGAATTGAAAATTTTTAAAAAGTTATTCTTGTGGGACATGTTGGTGCAGGTATGATATATTTATTATATAATACACAATATAGTGTGGACTTAGTAATGGGTCCATGGTTTACACCTGACTGGCAAAGGAGTCCATGAAACAAAAAAGATTAAGAACCCCTGCTCTAAACAAAATATCTGCTCTTCTTCTGAATTTCATCAATACTACTAAAAGGTAGGATAGGGAATAAACCATGTATAAAGCCTTTCATCCATTTATCTCCTTTATCCTCATTTCACTTCAGTTTCATGAAGTTATTATAAATATTGACTCTGAAGCTATTTAAAAGTTCTCATTTTTTTCTTCACAGAGTATCATGGCATGGATTTCTTAAAGAATATTTTTCTCAAATACATAAATTACCTTGAATATTTTTACCATGGTTTCACTGGAAAAAAAAAAGATTCTGAATTGTATGAATTCTATGGAAAAAAATACACTTGACATCTGTAGCAGTTTGGCAGTTTGGTATAGTTATAAATTCCAAATATAGATATTGGATTATCCTTGTAAACTGGTCTGTTCATCTGGGCATGATTAAGTTATGATTAGGGCAATGACTGGGCCAACTCAGTAGGGCATTGAGCCCAGCCCCTTGGTGGGTGGGGTCTCAAAGATAAAAGACATGGCAAAGGACAGAGTTGGAGTTTTTTGTTTTGTTTTGTTTTTTGCTGTTCTACTGTATCCAATATTATTTATTTATTTATTTTTCTTTTAAATTTTTTTAAAAAAAATTATTTATATTTTTAATTTTTAATATATATATATATTTTAAAAGGTGCTTAGATTACCTAAATATTACACAGAAATTACAGGGATTCCCAAGTTCCTCACCTCCCACCCCTCCTACTTGGGGGTTATCCTGAGTGCTGTTGTGGTGACGGATGTAGGCCATTTTAAATCAGCATATACCATTCAGAACTGTGTGGGAGAGAGTGTGGTCTACGATGTGAACTGTGGTCTATGCTTGGTGGCAGAGTTGGAGTATTTGAGTTGGAGTTCTGATGCTAAGATTTAATGCTGGAGCCCCGGTAAGTGGAAACACAGAGGAGCTTGGTTGTGAGAGAGGAGAGAAGGCCTGGGGATAGAGATAAGCCATTCACCTGATAGTCTACAGCTGGCTTTGTGGAGAGGGGCAAAGCCTAGACTGCCTCATAGTCTACAGCTGACTTTGTGGAGGAACCAGATGAGCTGAGCCCAGAGAGAAACCAAGCCCTGGGAAGAGAGGAACCCAAGAAGTCTGAACCCTGGAAAATGTCGGCAGCTGTCTTCCTCCAACACGTGGCAACAGACTTTGGTGAAGTAAAAAACTTATGCTTTATGGCCTGGTAACCGTAAGCTTCTATCCCAAATAAATACCCTTTATAAAGACTAACTTATTATTGGTATTTTGCATCAGCACCCCTTTTGGCTGACTTATACAACATCTAAGACCATTTATATAAGTATACCGGGGAGAACAATTCTGAGAATAGAGTTTTTCACCTTTGCAGCTTTGATTCCTTTCTATATCACTAACTTAAGTACACTTTCTAATAATGTCGACCTTGTTTACAACTGTGTGTTATAGACGGTCATTTTGTTTCCTTTTCTCTTTAGAATCTTGCTCTCCTATTCAAACAGTGCCCATAGTTCCTACCAAGTACCTGGCAGAGTACCAGAGTACCTGGTAGTAGAGTGAAAAATGTTTGCCAAACACATATCTCCAAAATGGGTTCTACAGATTGAAAGTATGTGAAAAAATATTAACACATATCTCCAAAATGGGTTCTACAGATTGAAAGTATGTGAAAAAAATATGACTTGAAATAGAGTCATATTCATCCTTAGAGTCAAGGCTGAATTTAACTATGATAGAATAATAGAATATATGATAGAATAAATGTTCCAATTATACATTTGGTTACAATAGAAAAAATTTTATTGATAATTTACATCTACTCATTAAAGTATGAAATTTGCTGTCCATATGTAAGGGATTTATTCACTGAGGTGCAGGAATATGTTGCATGTTATTTTATTGCACTATTTTCCAATTTCTGCTTTAAAACTTCCAGTGCTGTATTCAACTGTGAGTCTTTCTATTTCTCTAAACAAAATATGGAGACTTTTTTAAATTTCAATGTAGACATAAAAGTGCAAGGGAGTCAGGGATGAGCCTCCCTGGCAACGAGGGATTAATACCAAGTGCCAACTGGCAGCTTTTTGCAGTGGCAGTATCGTAGCCAATGAGGTTTATCCGAGGCACGATTATTGCTAATTGAAAACTTTTCCCAAGTGCCAACTGGCAACACAACTGGAAAAAGACCTGGAATAAAAGGGGGAAACGGTAAAGACAAATGAGTTCAAGTGGCTAAGAGACTTCAAAGAGAGTCGGGAGGTCATCCCAGAGGTAACTCTTACGCACACCTCAGTAGGAACTCATAGAATATCTAAGTGCCTATCACCCCACTCAGTGGGGTTCCTGAGAGCTCCGGAGACACCCTGGTCTTATATAAGGGGGGATAGCCCCAGAGACTGATGCCTTATCAGTGGGTTCTATTTTGGAATCTGTGCTCCTGAGAGTGACAGAATTAGACTCAAATAAGTCCTCCCTGCACATGGTTCACCAGTCCCTTCTATTCAAACCTACATGTGATGCTGGAGTTTCTTAGGTATACTTCCAGAGACTGGAGCCTCCCACCTACCTATGTGCCAGGTGTGCATGAAATCTAGGTGGAGCTGCAACTCCTACCCTACAGCTCAATGGACTCATCCAAGTCACCTGGTGAGGAGACAACGATGGGAAATGGCCATCCCAGGGAATGGAGAGGGCCTGCATCTGCAGGCAGGATCATCCCACCCACCATATCCATGGGATATAAGCCCTCTATCACTTGGAGTTGGAGTGGACATCACCATCCCAGTCGCCTCTGGATTGGGGGAAGAACTATGGACTAGAGTGGACTTGATGGTATTCTCTTGCTCACATATGGTGATTCTTGCAATGCAAGAAATTATAACAATGAGGTGGAGCCAGTGGCCACTTGACAGTTTTTTGGGTAGGGAGGGGATGAGCAGTTGAAATACAGGGGTTTCTTTGGGAGTTGGAGGTTGTCCTGAGTACTGTTGTGGCAATGGATGTAGGCCATTTTAAATCAGCACACACCACTCAGAACTGAGTGGGAGAGAGTGTGGTCTACAGTGTGAACTGTGGTCTATGGTTGGTGGCAAGGCTCCAGGAGGTGTAAGTTCATTGAGGTTGGTGGGCCACACTATGGGAGATGTTTGTGTTGGATGTGGTGGGAGGTGTGGGAGGTGGGCAACATGGGAATCCGAGTGGGTTCCGTATAATATTTTAGGTAATCTAAGCACCTCTTAAAATATATGTATATATATATATAAAAAAATAACATTTTTGTAAGCAAATACACATATATGCATATATATTTATATATCATTTTACAAATGTTTGTATGTATTGTGAGAATTTTGATTTTTACCCATAATAAAAAAAAAAAAAAAAAAAAGTGCAAGGGAGTGAAAATCTATGCATTTACTCTATCATTAATTTTCTTATCTCCTTTTTCTCAAAACTCTCTTCAATTCTCATGATCAAGGATCAATGAGTGATCCATACAAGTGGTAAATTCTTGTTTATTAATGAATCTGATAATGGGGTCTTGTGACTCAGAGTCACAAGTTATCCTTGCAAAATATTCATGTTTTTCTCACCTCTCTTGTTTACCTGTAAGGGAAGCTCAAAGGTAGTCATACTTTAATGCATTTATCTAAAATAAATTAGAATACCCAGGATGATCATTAATGCTGTCTTTAAAATAGAATTGTCAATATTAAAAATTGGAAGACATATATTGGTTTCAAACTGTTCTTTCAGTACTGATTATTGTATCAGTTAACTATTGCTGCAAAACAAAGCATCATATAAATCCATGTTTTGAGATCATTCTTTTATTTTTGCTTGGGTGTCTATGTTGGAGAGTTCTTGTGGTCTCTTCTTAGTTCCTTATGACACTGGTTATCTCTGTGTGATCTAGAGAGGCTTTGCTGATATTGGCTGGGATAGTAAACATACTGGATGTAGACTGATCTAGTGTGGCCTCTCATGGGATAACTGTCAATGCCTCTACATATTCTAGACATATCCAACATGCTGACCCATACTTGTACATGTGGCAGAAATAGGGTTCCAGGAAAGAGCAGGAGAAATAGGCTAAGACATTTTATGATGCACAGTCACTTCCACCATATTATACAGGACAAGGCAAATAAAAATCATAAGTCAGTTCCAGATTCAAAAGTGGATAAATAGATTCTACCTCTTCATGAGAGGAGTTGCATGGTCCTACTGCAAAAGACATTGATTCTGTTATTGTGTGGATCTCCACTCACACAATTAACTGAAAGAATATCAAACTACCACCCTGAGGAGCTCTGTCTTACTTTCAAATGGCATAGTAAGAATTCTGCGAGTACAGGGGCTGTGCCTAGTGAAAAAGTATGGATAATTGCAATGGGCCATTGATATTAATGACTGTGCTCATGAACCTTTTCTTTTGAAATTTAAACTTAGCCTAGTATTATCTGTTGCCTAAGAGTTACTTCCTGGGAGCCTTCTTATTGCTCAAATGTGGTCATTCTCTAAGCCAAACTCAGCATAAAAATGCATTACCTTCCCCCCATTATGGGACATGATTCCTGAGGATGAGCCCCCATGGCACTGAGGGATTATTACACAGTGCAAGCTAGCAATTTACCTGGAAAAAGATCTTGAACAAAATGGGGAAAGGGTAAAGACAAATGAGTTTTATGTTAAGAGATTTCAAAGTGACTTGAGAGGTCCTTCTAAAGGTTACACTTATGTACATCTCAGCAGGACCTCATTGACTGCTACAGTAAATAGTGCCCATTAGTAGGGCTCCTGAGGGCTCTAGAGACCTCCAGACACTATAAGCTGGGCAGACATCTCAGGAGTTTGGTGCCCTGCCAGTGGGCCATACTTTGGAATTTATGCTCCACAGTGTAACAGAGTTGGACCCATTTCCATGAGTCCATCTCTACACATGGCTCTTCTGCCACTTCTATTTGAACCTATAGTCAATATTAAATTGAAGAGGTGTATGTCCAAGTGACTTAAATCTTTGGGCTGTCTATGTGCCACTTGGGTCCTGAATCCAACAGAGTTGCAACACCTAACCTCCATTTTATTGGATTAACCCAGGACAACTAACAAGGAGATGATGATGGACAATGACATCTGCCCCATGGGATCTAAGTCCCTCTCAATTGGAGGTGGAGTGGGCATCACCATTCCAGAGTGCTCAGAATTAGGGAATGAATGATGGACTAGAGTAGACTCACTTTCATTCTACTAAAGAATTATTGTTATTCTAGGAATGGAAGAACTTTTGTCTTTGATGTGAAGCCATTGGTCACCAGAGGTTCTGAGGGGAGGGAAAGGGAAAAACAGATGTAATATGGGAGCATTTTGGGGACATTGGAATTGTTCTGAATGATGTTGCAATGATGGATAAAGGCCATTATATATTTTGTCATACTTACATAACTGTGCAGGACAGAGTATAAACTATAATCCATGCTAAGTAGCAATGCTCCAATATGTGTTCATCACTTGTAACAAATATACCACACCAGTGAAGGATGTTGTTAATGTGGAAAAATGTGGGTTATATGGAATCCCCTAATTTTTATGTAAAATATATGTAATCTAAATGTTTTTTTAAAAATTAAAAAAGCATATAAAATACCTTGATTCTTAGAAAATGTAGAAAATCAGGGTCATTTCTGGAAAGAGTCTACCAAAAGTATAAATTTGAAATGAATAAAGTCTCTTTTAGGAGCCCCCAAAGTACAGCCTTGAAGGATGACTCCTTGGATCTGCACACTCAGCTGATGGATAAATTTCTCAGAAAATAAACTGATAAACTCTACATGTTATGAGCTCCTATGGAAAGTCTGCTCCAGAAGATCATCTATCCCAGATGTAAATATTCCCTCCCTGTCCCTTCTGTCCAGAAAACCATTCTTGGGTTATGAAGAAACACACCTTTTGCCTTCCAGATAACTCACTGTGTTCAGGAAACTTCCTCATTGATTAGGTGAGCTGGGGGACTCTTGTTTAACTGATACTATCTTGATTTGTTCATGCATATATTGCATTATGTTTGACTCACCAGATCCTTAATGTATTGTTGACAATTTCCATCTGGTAGCTGAAAGTATTGGGTCCTGCTGGGAGGACGTGATATTTCAAATATAAGTAGGAAACAGAGACTTAGGAATTCATCATGAAACTTCTTCATGTATAGTAATCATCAACATTTAAAATATGGTATGATTTTCCTGATTTTCATAAAATACACATAGACTCTAACCAATTTTGATCCCCTTGAATCTATTTATTATTGACATAACTTACAAAATTCTCAAATATATTATCAATAGTATGTTTAGATAGTGACAACCGTTAGCTACAAGTAAAATAACATTAAAAGATAACAGTGACTTAATTAAGAGAGGTTTTTAAACAAATTATCCCAACATCACAGATCTAGGTTTAGTGAGTCCAGAGTTAGTATGACATTTCAATTCAATGATGTCATTAAGAATTCTTTGTCATTTTTCAACATGTTACTTTTGTACTTATGATCATAAAAGAGCTGCTGCATCTCCAGACAATGAATCTATATCCCAGGGAGGGAGACTCACTCAAAAACAGACTCCAGCTTACAACTCTTTGTTCCAAAATGTGTCATGTGCCATGGTAGGCAGAATAATTGTATATCTCAGATTCCATATCCTATTGTGAATATATTAGGAATATGTGAATATGTCAGGTCACATGGCAAAGGGTATATAGGTAGCAGGTGGAATTAAGGTTGTTAGTCATTTGACTTTATGATAGGCAGAATATATTGGATTACTGGGTGGCCAAATACATGGATGAGAAAGGCAGAAGAGTTAGTATTATAGTGATGCAAAGCAAGAAGTACATGGTGGGCCCTTTCTGTCTTTAAGGATGGAAGAGGTCCACAGGCCAAGGAATTTGGGTGAGCACTAGTAGCAGGAAAAAGCTAGAAATGCAGATTATCCATTATAACCTCTCCACTAGAAAAGAATACACCCTGCAGACATATTGATACTTAGCTAAACGGGAAATTTCAGACTACTGATAAATACACTGAATATAGGAAATGTGTATTTTTTTATGGGAATTAATAGTGTGATAATTTGTGATAGCAGCTGTAGGAATCTAACACAGATGATAACCCCTGGGGTGACTAAGATCAATCAAGGTTTTATCTCTATGTAATGTCCCCTCCTTTCCAAAGAAAAATCAGTGGTATGCTATTCAGGAAAAAAATGAGAAAGGATATAGGAAGGGCAACTTACCGTGGTTTTCCAAATAATAAGAGAAAAATATCATTTTCTCAAAGAAATATAAAGAGAAAACATTTAGCATGCTCATAATTAATATATGACAAATCTGTTTAGCAATACATTGTTTAATTGGCTTAAGTATAAATGAATATTTCAATGCAGTAGAATAATCACACATTTATCCAGTAAAACAGCTATTATATTATAAGTGCCAAAAAAAGAAAAAAATCTTTGAGGAAGGGATGTTATCAACAGGATAGCAGCTCTAAAATGCCATTCCCCAAAAAACATAAAGAGAAACAGAAACAGTCAGAACCAACTTTCTCCATACTCTTTACAACTAAGGGTTACAATAACCAAGTGCACACTGAATTAAGAAAAAGAACAACGTAAAATGGTATGGAAGCCTTGTGGCCTTTTACAACCCTCCTCCCATCTACCAATTACATTGGTAATTATTTTTGGTATGTAACTCCACTTTTTATTTATTTATTTTTGTTTTTTTTATTTTTTTTAAATATACATAGATTACATAAGTTCTACACACAAAAAAGATAGGAATTCTCAGATGCCCCACTCAACATACCTCCCACACCCTCCCACATAAACATCCTTCATTAATGTGGCATATTCGTTGCAATTGCTAAACACATCCTGGGGCTTTGCCTTTGAGCATGGACCATAGTTCACATTGTAGTCTATTCTGTATCCCACACAGTTCTTCATGTTATGTGATGATATAAAATGGCCTATATATGTCATTGCAACGTCACTTAGGGCGATTCCCAAGTCCTGAAAAAGGTCCTGTATTACAACTGTTTTTCCCTCTCCCTGTTCCCAGAACCTCCAGTGGCCACTGGCTCCACATCAATGTTGTAATTTCTTCCATTGCTAGAATCACAATATGTCTGTAGTAGAATACCGATAAGTCTACTCTAGTGATTTAAAATACGAAATTATTAAAAAAGTATAAATCTATGTACTTAGGCACACAGTTATAAAGATGTAATTTATGATAAAACAACATAAAGAGGGATATTAAGGAGTGAGGCACATAATTACTGCATGCCACTGAATTAATAGTATAAATTCAAACTGTATTATTATAGTTAAAAGTTGTATATGGAAAACATTTATAACTCAAAATTTCTTATTTGATTGATATAGTTTTAAGAGTTTCAATGCATAAAGTACTTTTCAACTCCAGAATTTCTGTTTTTTTTTTAGATAGAGAGGTTCAATGGCAGATTTTTTTGTGTGTGTGTGTTTAGATAGATTCAACAGCAGATTTGCACTGGCAGAAAAAATGAATCAGCCGACATGAATACAGGACAATTTAAATTATTCAATTTGGGGAGAAAGACAAGAAAAAAGAATTAATAAAATTGAAGAAAACCTGTAAGATATCATCAAGTGGAAAAACACAAGCATTATGAGAGTCCCAGAAGGAGATTAGGAAAGTGTCAGGAAGATTATTTGAATATATAAAAGACAAGTTTTCCAAATTTGAAGAAATATCTGGATACACACACACACACACACACACACAACTCCATGAAATCCAAATGGGAAAAAAAAACTTACAAATAACCACATTGAGTCACATTGTAATCAATCTGTTGGATGCCAGAGACAATGAAGAAATGTGAATGTTGAAAGCAACAAGATACTCATCATGTACAAAGGAACCTAAAGAAAATTCAGAGCGAATCCTCAGCAGAAATCCTGGGTTCCAGAAGGCAGTGAGACGACAAATTAAGAGGGTAAGATGGTGAAAAAAAAATTAAACCTAGAAATCAATATTTTGGCAAAAATTTTCCTAAAAAAATGAGGGGGAATTTAAGACATTCCTAGTTAAACTAAAGCTGATAAAGTTTGTTGCTAGTAGAGGATCCCTAAAAATTTTTTTAAAAGGAGCCCCTCAGATTGAAAGGAAATAACATTAGAGCTTAACTTAAAGCCAAATGAAGAAGTAAATATCCCCAAAATTTAACTACATTGGTAAATATTTTTTGGTATGTAATTCCACTTTTTATTTCTTATTTGACTTAAAATATGAAATTATTAAAAAATTATAAATCTATGCACTTAGGCACACAGTATTTAAAGATGTAATTTATGACAAAACAACATAAAGAGGGATATTAAGGAGTACAGGCACATACTTATGGCATGCCATTGAATTACTAGTATAAACTCAAACTATATTTTTATAGTTAAAAGTTATATGTAACACATATACAACTCAAAATTTCTATCTGATTGATATAGTTTTAAGATATTCAATGCATATCTATGATAACCAGAAAGAAAATATCTAAAAATATACACAAAAGGAAATGATAATGGATTCAAAATGGTGAACCATGAAAGACAAAGTAAATTTAAAAAATAAACAGTAAAGGAGAATATGAGAGACAAAAAAGTAAAATAGACAATTCAAAAATATGTAGAAATTAAATGACACAGAAATGCCATAGGTAAAATAAGAAATCATGAGGATTGTGGGAAGATGACATCAGATTAGGCCGGCAAGCCTCAGCTCGCTCACAAAAATAACCAAGGAAGAGCCAAAGGCTGCCTGAGACCTGCTTTGGGTGTCATCAGACAAGGACGGAACTACACAACTTCCAGGAGGTAGAGGAATAGAGAGAAGAAGAGTACAAAACAACAGACTGTGAGTTACTAAAGCTCCCAGCTGCTGGGAAGGGCTCCCTAATCCCAACTCCAAGATAGTAAGCAGGGATAAAAACCCTGGCACATTTCAGCTGATTAAGAGGGAAACTGATATGTTCCTCCTTGTCAAGCTGTTACACGGAAAAAGAGAGGAGGATTCAGAGATCTGTTTTTCAGTAAATTTGGCCAGCAGAGCCAGCTTTGAATCTTGGCTCTAGCCAGACTAACCAAAAGAAAACAGAGAGAAATACATTTTCATGGAAAGGTGCACCAAGAAGCAGCATCGCTGGCCAGCCTGGAATTTGCATGCACAAAAACTGCACAATGATCTCTCTGTAATCTAACTTTTGGAATAAAATCTGCATCCTATTAGTGAGTCCCTGGTACAATTTTGAAAACTTAAGCTGGGCAATTTAAAGACTTAGAATAAGTTGAACCAAATATCAAAGAAGAGCTGTGAAAAAGATAATAAAAATTGACAATAGGGGGAATTTGGCCAACAGAGTAAATTCATCAATATATTCAGAAGCTCAGACAGCAGCAAAAAATTACAAACCATATTAAGAAACAGGAGAAGATAGCCCAGGCAAAGGAACAAACCAAATATCCTGAAGAGATACAGGATTTAAAACAATTAATCAATGATAAGCACACAATTCTCCTAAATAATTTTTAAGAATTGAAAGAAAATATGTCTAAAGAGATAAAGTATATTAGGAAGACACTGGGTGAGCATAAAGAACAATTTGAAAGCCTGCAAAGAAAAATAACAGAACTTATGGGAATGAAAGATACAATGGATGAGATTTAAAAATACATCAGAGGCATAAGAGCAGATTTGAATTTCTTGAAGACAGAATTAATAGTTTTGAAGGCGGAACATCTGAACTGGAAAAGACAGAAAAAACAAAAACAGAAGAGAATGGAAAAATTGGAACAGGGAGTCAGGGAATTGATGACAAAATGAAATGCAAAAACATATGCATTATTGGTGTCCCAGAAGGAGAATTAAATGGAAAAGGGGCAGAAAGATTATTTGAGGAAATAATGACTGAAAACTTTCCTACCCTTATGAAAGATGTAAATATCAATATCCAAGAAGATTGCTGCACCCCAAACAGAATAAATGTGAATAGACCTACACCAAGATATCTACTATTCAGAATGACATTTATCAGTGATAAAGAGAAGAGTCCGAAAGCAGCAAGAGAAAAGCAAAGCATCACATACAAGGGAAACTTGAAAAGATTTAGTGCTGATCTCTCATCAGAAACCATGGGAGAAGAAAGTGGTTTGATGTATTTAAGGTACTGAAAGAGAAAAACTGCCACACAAGAATTCTGTATCTGGAAAAGCTGACTTTCAAAAATGAAGGTGAATTCAAAGACTTCACAGACAAACAAAAACTGATATATGTTACCAAAAGACCAGAATTACAAGAGAAACTAAAGGGGTACTGCAGACTGAAAGAGAAAAAAAAAGGTAAGAGACTTGGAGAAGAGTGTAAAATGAAGATTATTAGAAAGAGTAAATTAAAGGGTAAAAAGATAGATAATATTGTGATATGACAACAGAAAACTAAAGTCAAAATGCATGAAGAAAGTGATGTCATTACAGAAATAACATTGAATGTTAATGGCTTGAACTCCCCTCTCAAAAGACTTAGACTGATAGAATGGATGAAAAAATATGAGCCATCTATAAGTTGTCTACAAGCGACTCACCTCAGATGTAAAGACACAATCAAGTTAAACATAAAAGTTGTAAAAAGATATCCCACACAAATAGTAACCAAAAAAGAGCTGGAGTAGTGATATGAATATTGGACAAAAGAGATTTTAAATGCAAAACTGTTACAAAAGATGAAGAAAGTCATTACATATTAATACAAGGGGCAATTAAGCAAGAAGAAATAACTACACTAAATATTTATGCACCTCATATGGGAAACTCTATATGTTTTGTGTAACACTTATATAATATAAGTATCTTAAAAAAAAAAAAAACACTAAAAATAAATGAATATTTTTGCACCTAACCTCAGTACCTCAAGATACATGAGGCACACAATGGCAAAGCTGAAAGGAGAAATAAATGCCTCTACAATAATAGTTGAAGACTTCAATACACCACTCTCATTATTGGGTAGAACATCTGGAGAGAGGATAAATAAAGATTCAGAGAGCTTGAATAATATAATACATGAACTAGATCTAATAGACATCTATAGATGATCTAATAGACACCCCAAAACAACAGGATATACATTCTTTTCAAGTGCTCTTGGATTCTTCTCCAAGGTAGACAAAATGTTGAGTAAGATGCCAAGTCTCAATAAATTTAAAACATTTGAAATTATACAAAACATTTTCTCTGATCATAACAGAATGAAGCTTGAAAACAATAATGTACAGAAAAAAGGAAAATTCATAAATATAGGGTGATTGAACAACACACTCTTAATCAGTGCGTCAAAGAAGAAATTGCAAGAGAATTCAGCAAATATCTTGAGATAAATGAAAATGAGGACACAACATATCAAAACCTATGGGACATCACAAAGGCAGTGCTGAGAGGAAAATTTACAGCCCTCAATGCTTACATTAAAAATGAAGAAAGAGTTAAATTGGAGACATAAATTCATACCTGAAAGAACTAGAAAAAAATAGCAAACTGGTCCCTAACCAAGCTGAAGGAAAGAAATACTAAAGATAAGAGCAGAAATAAATGTAATTGAGAACAAAAAATGAATAAATGAAAGAATAGAGAAAATCAACAAAACAAAAATTTGGTTCTTTCAGAAGATCAACAAAATCTAACAACCCTTATCTACACTAACAAAGAAAAAAAGAGAGAAGACACAAATAAATAAAATCAGAATCATTACAACTGACCCGCAGAAACAAGAGTGATGATAAGAAGATACTATGATCAACTGTATGTCAAAAAATGAGAAAATGTGGATGAGATGGAAAAATTCCTAGAAACATACCAACCACCTACACTGACCACAGAAGAAATAGTAGCCCTCAACAAGCCAATCACAAGTGAACAGTCATCAAAAACCTCCCAAACATGAAAAGCCCTGGACCAGATGGCTTCACAGGTGAATCCTATCATAGACAGAGGATCTAATGCCAATCTTGCTCAAGCATTTCTAAAATGAAATGCTGCCAAACTAATTATGTGATGCTAACATCACTCTAATACCCAAATCAGATAATGATACTACAAAAAAAAAAAAAAAAAAAAAAAAATTCCAGCCCAATATCTCTAGTGACTATAGATACAAAAATCCTCAATAAAATACTTGCAAACAGAATCCAAAAGCACATTAAAAGAATTAAACAACATGATCATGTGGGTTTTATTCCAGGTATGCAAGGGGAGCTCAACACAAGAAAATCAATTAGTGTAATAAACCACGCTGATAAATTGAAGAAAAACCCTATGATCCCCTTGATTGATTCACAAAGACATTTCACAAAATATAGCACCCTTTCTTTTTTAAAAGCAGTGTTATTGATATATATTCATAAAGCATACACTTTCTCCAAGGTATACAATCAGTGGTGTTTGCTATAATCACATTGTTGTACATTTATAACTTCAATGATTATTAGGGCATTTTTATTATTTCAATAAAATAATACTAAACAAAAAAATGGACAAACAAGAAAATTCCTCACCTCTCAATCTCTCTAGGCTTTCCCCACTATACATAGCTGCTGTTTTGGTTATTCTATTTAAAGTATATAATCAATGGATTTAGTATAATTACAATGTTGTACATTCATTATCTTAAAAATTTTAGAACATTTTCACTATTCCAAAAGGAAAGATTACAAACCACTTAGCATTCCTTCCTCAGACCCACATAACAACTAATCTTTCATGTTTATGAATTGATTTATATTTACATTTTATATAAATGAAATCATACAATATATAGTACTCTGTGTCTGGTCTTCTTCACTTAGTATACTGTTGATTTTTTTGTCTGATAGTAATATTGTGTAGTTTTAACTTACATTTGTTCAGTGGCAAGGAAACTGGTCTTATATATACAATTCTATTCTTATTCATATTTCACATAATATATTTAGTTCATAATAGAGCAATCATACAGTATTTTTCCTTTTGTGTCTGGATTGCTTCACTCAAGTTAATACTCTCCAGATTCATCCATGTTGTCATCTGTTTCACGACTTCAAGTTTCTTACCACTGCACAATATTCCATTGTGTATATAATCCACAATTTGTTTATTCTTTCTTCAGTTGATGAACCCCTGGGTTGTTTCCAATTTTTGGCTATCATGAATAACACTGTTATGAATATCAGTGTGAAGATATCTACTTTTGTTACTGCTCTTAGTTCTTTTGGGCATATATCTAGCAATGACAGCACCCTTTCTTGATAAAAACACTTCAAAAGATAAGAATAGAAGAAAGCTTTCTCAATATGGTAAAGACAACGATGCTCACTGTCACCATTATTATTCATTATTGTGCTAGAAGTTGTAGTAGAGCTGGACAAATAAAAAAGGCACTCAAATAGGAAAGGAAGAAGTAAAACTTTCAGTATTTGCTGATGACATGATCCTATATCTAGGAAATCCTGAGAAATCCACCATAAAGCTACTAGAATTAATAGATGAGCTCAGCAAAGTGGTGGGATACAAGATTCAGATGCAAAAATCACTAAAGTTTCTACACATTACTGATGTGCAATCTGAGAAGAAAATAAATTTTTAAAAATTCCACTTATAATAGTGAGTAAAACAATCACATACTTAGGAATAAATTTAACCAAGGACATAAAGGACCTGTATTCAGGAAACTACAAAACATTGATGAAAGAAACAAAAAAAGACTTAAATAAATGGAAGGACATTCCAGGTTCATGGATTAGAAAACTAGATATTGTTAAAATGTCAATTCTACCCAAACTGATTTACACACTCAATACAATCCCAATAAAAATCCCAACAGCCTCTTTGCGGATATTGAAGAGTAAATAATCAAATTTTGGGGGGTCCTGAATAGTCCAAAGTGACTTAAAACAGAAGAATGAAGATAGAGGACTCTCACTTCCTAACTTTAAAGCATATTATTTAGCTACAGTGGTAAAAAAATAAAAATGAAAAGCATGGTACTGGCACAAGGACAGACAGATTGACCAATAGAACCAAATCTAGAACTCAGAAATTGATCCTCACTTCTACAGTCAAGTGACTTTTGACAAGGCTGTTAAGCCCTCCCAGCCAGGCCAGAACAGTCTTTTCAACAAATGGTTCTGGGAGAACTTGATAGCCATATCCAAAACAAACAAAGCAGACCTCTATCTCACACCTTATACAAAAAGTAAAGCAAAATGGGTCAAGGACTTAAAAATAAAAACAACAGCCATAAAACTCCTAGAAGAGGATGTAGGAAAACATATTGAATATCTTGTGGTAGGCAGCAGTTTCCTAAACCTTACACCCATAGCAAGAGCAACAACAACAAAAAATAGATAAATGACATTTCCTTAAAATTCAACACTTTTGCACCTCAAAGAACTCTGTCAAAGGTGAAAATGCAACTGACTTAATGGGAGGAAATATTTGGCAATCACATATCTGATAAGGATTTAATATCCATGATATATAAGGAGATCATACAACTCAACAATACAAAGAAAAACTATCAGATTAAAAAATGGATAAAAGAGTTGAAAAGACAACTGCCCATAGAAGAAATAAAAATGGCAAAGAAACACATGAAAAAAATGTTCAACATCATTAATGATTAGGGAAATGCAACTCAAAACTACAATGAGGTATCATTTTAAACCTATTAGACTGGCTGCTATTAAAAAGTCACAAAACTGTAAATGTTGGGAGAGGATTTGGAGAGATAGCAACCCTTATTTGCTGTTGGTGGGCATGTAGAATGTTAAGGACACTGTGGAGGACTGTTTGGCACTTGCTAAGGAAGTTGAATATAGACTTGCCATGAGAACTGGCAATACCATTTATAGGTATATATCCAGAAGAAGTGAGAGAAGAAGCACAAATAGACATCTAAACACAAATGTTTAGAGCAGTGTTATTCACAATAGCTAAAAGCTGGAAAACACAGAAGGGTCCATCAACTGATGAATGAATAAACAAATTGTGGATTATATACACGATGGAATATGATATATTGGTAAGAAGAAATTTTGTCATGAAACATATAACAATATGGATGAACCTGGAGGTCATCATGTTGAGTGAAGCAAGTCAGACACAAAAAGGAAACTACTGTATGATTGCATTGTTATGAATTAAATATATTATGTGAAATATAAATATATATGTGAAATATGAATATGGGTAAAATTACATATATAGGATCATTTTTCTTTGAAGCTAAACAAATGTAAGTTAATATATGTAAAGGAGACCAGACACAGAGTACTACATATTTTATGATTCCATGTATATAAAATGTAATTATAATCAATTTATAAACATGAAATTAGATTAATGTTTATATAAGGCTGAGGAAGGAATGCTAAGTGGTATGGAGTCATTCATTTCTGGAGTAATGAATTCATTCTGGAGTAATGAATTTGTACCACAGGAGAAATACAGAGAAATTGAGAGGTGTGGGATTTTCTTGTTTGTTTTTTGTCTGTTTTTTTGTTTGTTTATTATTATTATTAATGAAATAATGAAAATCCTCTAATGACTAAAGTGATGAATGCACAACTATGTGATTATATTAAATACCATTGATTGTATACTTTGGATGAATAGTATGCTTTATTAATATGTATCAATAGTTGATTTTTTTAAGAATAAAAGAAGAAATCACAAAGGAAAATAGAATATGTAGACAAATATAAATGAAAACACCACATATCTAAACTTATGGGATGCAGCCAAGGAATATTTTTTTAAGGATAAAAGAAGAAATCACAAAGGAAAATAGAATATGTAGACAAATATAAATGAAAACACCACATATCTAAACTTATGGGATGCAGCCAAGGCATTTCTCAGAGGGAAAATATGAGCTATAAACACTTACATTACAAAAGAAGAAAGATCTCAAATCTATATTTATATCTCACATCTTCGGAACTAGGTAAAGAGCCAACTAAACCAAAGTTTTCAGAATTAAAAAAAAAAAAAAACATTTTAGAGCAGAGAAAAATGAAATACAAAATTCGTTTTTAGAAAACAATTATTGACAACAAAAGATGTTTCTGTATAAAGCTCAATGAATTGGACAGACTAGCTAGACTGACAAAGAAAAAAAGAAATGTAAATAAATAGAATAAATGAAAGCATCCTTACAGAACTAAAAAAAATTATAAGAGAATACTAGGACAATTATACATCTACAAATTAGGTAACCTAGCTGAAAATGAAAAATTCTGAGAAATACACAAATTACCTATAATGACTCATGAAAAAATCTCAAATGACAAATAAAAAGTAGATAGATTGAACCAGTATTCAAAAGCCTCCCTATAAAGACAAGTCAAGAACCAGATGATCTTACTGTTGAATACTACCTAACTTTCAAAGAAGAATTAACCTAACCACTCTCAAATTTCTTCCAAAATATCAAAGAGGAGGAAATACTTCCTAACTCATTCTTTGAGGTTAACATTTCATTGATAACAAAGCCATATAAAGACATCACAGGAACTTAAAATAATTTACAAAAATTCTTCATGAATATAAAAAAAAATCTATCCAATTAAATCCAAAAGTATGTAAAAAAAAAAAGATTACACATTGACTTAATGAGATTTACTCCAGAAAGTTAGCGATGGTTCAGTTTAAGAAAATTAGTCAATAGTATCCCAAATACATATTTCTTTACAACAAATAAGGATAATAGCTTAGAGTATCAGGTAGAAACAATGAAAATGTTGCAAGTCCTGTTTATGAAGAATGTTAATCAGGAATCATGTAAATTCCTTCACTTAAAGACATACCATCCCTTACTTAGATTAAAGATTCCACTATAGGTAGGACGAGTATACAAATCCTTAACACAGTCAAACTAAAGTGGAATAAGAACTTCCATTTCTATTGCTATCTTTCTTTATATATTATTTTTTTACAGCCAGCTCCCCATCAATGGATAAGCCACATCCTCCCAGAATGTTCCATTGGTAAACTAGGAGGCTGAAGCCTTTATTTATATCTCCACCCATTCCCTTCCTCCATTCCTCCACTGTAATAACCACAATAAAAGCGATAAACTCAACTCTCTGCAAGGCTGAAAAATAGCCCCAGCTTCTCCAGTTATTTGGCCACCCTAATTCTCTTCTGAAATTTTTAAGTCTTGATCTTATTATAAAATATATATTATTGTAAAGCACCAAATAAAACTCTAACAATCCCCGATTAAGGAGCTAATTATCCTGAGACACACCAAGTACCAGATAAGTTTTACCGTGAAACGCCTATACCTTTCTTCCTTCAGCAGGTCCCTTATTTCTCCAGCCTTCGGCCTTTGTTCCTAGATTCCATCATGGAGGTACTCAGAACAAAGGGATAATAATGCCGTTTCAGTGGCCCCTGGGAGGGCGCTGCAGAAGACAAAAATGTGCCAGTACCTGGTGTATTTCCAACGCTCGAAAATAAAGAATAGGCCCATAGAGGAACTACAGCGCACCCTGATGGAGATGAAGCATGGAGATGAACATGCACCCATGTTCACTGGGTGCAGTGAAAATGGAAATTCCTGAGAGGAAACCGGCCAGCTACACAGCAAAGAGGACCAGGGTTACAGAGCGCTGCCAACAGCCTGGGACCAGAGTAAAGTAATGACCCCCAGGTACTTCAGGAGCACAGGAAATGAGGAGCATGAGACTGGAGATCAGGCCCAGGGTGCCTGAGGGCAGGGGCACCTCCTAGATCAGAGGCGTGGTCTCTGAGGCTGGAAACCTTGGGCAGGTACTTCGGAAATCCCCCAGTCTAGAGGAAAAGTCGATTTACTCCATTGTCCAGCCGTCTCTGGAAAGATTGTTAACATCGTTAGACGATAAGGAATTTCAAATTGAAACCACAATAAGATTTGACTTCATTCTCACTTGCATGACTATTTAAAAAAAGCAAATAGAAAACAGCAAATGTGGTGACAATATGGAGAAATTGGAACACTACTGCCTGACTGGTGGGGATGTCAAATGCTACAGCCGCCAAGGGAAACTGCTTGGCCGAACTTCAAAAAGGAAACATGGACTTAACAAATGACCCAATAATTCTACTCCTTGGGATACTCCCAAAGAAATCAAAACAGTAACTTAAAAAGATATTTGTCCACTGATGTCTATTACTTCATTATTCACAATAGCTAAAAAGTAAAACTAACTCAATTATCCATTGACAAATGAATTGATAAGCCAAATATTGTGTATTCATATGATGGAATATAATTTTGCTATGAAAAACAAATAAAGATCTGATGTATGATACAATATGGACAAACCTTGAAAACATAATGCTGAGTGAAAGAAAGCAAGATTTGAAAGGACAAATATTGTATGGCTCCAATTATATGAAATATCAAGAATAAAAAAGTTCTTACACAAAAAGTAGACAGTACCCTAACAGGGACTTTAGGGAGGCAGGAATGGAGAGTTATTGTTTAATAAGTACAGAGATTCTATTTGGAGTGAGGAAAAATTTTGATAATGGATGGAGGTAATGGTAGCACAATGTGTACATAATTAATGCCACTGAATTTTACACCTAAAATGGATAAGATGTCAAGATTTATTATATATATATATATAACATATATTATTTATACCACATATGTTAATATATATTATCACAAGACATTATGGTATAAAACCACAAAACAGTTTTTGAAAATTTGCATGAATTTCCATTTGAGGACAAATACCCATTTGCAGTTCCCTGAAAATACAGCAGATTGACAGCATCCTTCCTTCTGCACTGTTCCCTGCAATACTTACTGGACTCCTCTAGGAAATAAACATAGCATCAGTGAAGTAAGCATTCTTTAATCTCATTAATCAATGAGTCAGGCAGAGGTCCCTGGACTCAGTGAGGTATCTGGAGAAAAACATATATTTCTGTTTAGTGTAGGGATGGTGAGCTGAAGTGAGGGGAAGGTAGTGAATGTTTACATCTGGGGGAGCCTTGAAATTCCAGCATTGAATTTCCAATGATGCTCCATTAATAATGTAGTCCAACTCTCACTTTGTTGTTCAAGAAATTCACTCTGCTGCTGAGGTTAAAGGAGGAAAAAGTCATCTTTCAATGCTGGACCAGGGAGGATCCCAATAAATATTTACTTAATTGAAATATATACTTGGGTATACAGTTTGTAGAGATTACCCTAATTCTCCACATTCCTCTGAATCTTTGATTTTAAAACATGACTGTTGTGGCAGTTTGGCACTATTCATGAATTCCAAAAATAGATATTGGATTAGGTTTGTAAACTGGTCTGTACATTGGCATGATTAATTTATGATTTTAGGGCTTTGACTGGACCATGTCAGTAGGATGTTGCATCCCTCCCCACTTGGTGGGCGGGGACTCAGATAAAAGAATAAGGCAGAGCCGAGGAGTTGCTGGAGTTTTGATACTGGAGTTTTGAGCTGGAAGTAAGCACACAGAGGAGCAGAGCAGCTGAGCCCGGATATTCTACAGCTGGCCTCGTGGAGAGAGGCAAAGCCTAGAGAGTCTCATAGTCTGCAGCTGACCTTGTGGAGAAAACATAGGAGCTGAGCCCAGGGAAAAACGAGCCTTGGGAAGAGAGGAACCCAGGAAGCCTGAACCCTGGCAGATATTGGCAGCCATCTTTCTGCAACACATGGCAATAGAATTTAGTGTGGGAAGTAACTTATGCTTTATGGCCCGGTAACTGTAAGCTTCTACTCCCCAAAAACACCCTTTATAAAAACCAACAGATTTCTGGTATTTTGCATCAACACCCCTTTGGCTGACTAATACAACTGTTGTTTTAGTTTTCCACAGGGCTGTTGATGCAAAGTACCAGAAATGGTTTGACTTTTATAATAGGAAATTTATTAGGGTAAAGGCCTACAGTTTTGAGGTTGTAAAAATGTCTAAATCAACACAGAAATGGCTTCTCACCAAAGTCAGCTACTGATGATCCTGGCATCCTGCCACATAGCAAGGCAAGATGGCAGCCAATATCTGCCAAGGTCCCTGCCTTCCACTCCACAATCTACTGTCTCCTGGAGCTCAGCTGTGAGTGATCAGGCATACAGCTCATCTCTTCAGAGATGAGCTGCTTCATGGGCTCAACCTCTTGGGGGCTTCGTGCTTCAGCTTTGGCTGTTGGCAATCCTCAAGTTGTCTCTCACAAGGCAGGGTCAAAATGGCAGCTCTCTTTCCTCTGTGTTTCTCTTCACTGTTTCTCCATTTATTTAAGGCTCCAGTAAGAAGGCAGTGATCCAACCTGAGTCTAGTCTCATTGACTTAGTCCAGTGAAAGTCTACCTAGCCAAGACATCTATTCAAGGTCCCTTAACAGAATCTAATGTAACCAAAGGGTCTCAGACCCACAGGAATGGATTAGTTAAAAAACATAATCTTTTCTGGAATTAACAAAAAAAACTTCAAGCTTTCACAACTGGTCAGATCCTCCAATCAATAGATGGTGTCACTTTATCTACTTTTGATTCTCAGTTGGGCATAAAGTGTTTTATTTCTATTGGCCAAAATAATATGGTAGAAGTCACAGTGTACTTCTTTCTGCTGTGCTGTTCTAGAGTTCTGGATTGGTCATGTGAACAACTTCAGACTAGCTTACTGGAGGATGAGAGGATATGTGGAAAAGAGAAGAGTTGTCTCAGTTAAGATTACTCAAAAGCAGCCTATATCAAGGAAAGCCCCTAAATGTAAGAAACAATAGCAATGAAAAACAAAACCATTTGGGTGAACACAGAGCTGACAATACAACCATGAGGAGCTCTGCAAAAGTTAGAAAAATGCCACACTATAGACTACCATTAATCATGAAACTGTTATCATAAAAAAATTTATTTGGGATAACTTGTTATAAATCAATATCTAACTGATACAACAATCAATGTGTAAACAATTGTGCAAATTCAGAATAATTGACTCCTAATTTTGAGCATTCATCAGATATTTGAAAGCAGAGTCTATGACCACAGTTTTTTTAAATTTTATGCATTCCATGCCTATTTTTATTTTTTTGTTTTTTATTTTTTAAAGATACTTAAATTACACAAATGTCACATAAAAAAAGGGGGGGATTCCCATATGCCCTGATCCCTATTTTTCCACATTAACAACATCCTTCATTAGTGAGATACATCTATTGCAACTGATGAACACATTTTGGAGTTTTGTCACTAAGTGTAGATTAAAGTTTACATTGTAGTTTACACTGTCTCCCACCCAATTCTGTAGGTTATGACAAGATATATAATGGCCTGCATCTGTCATTGCAATGTCATTCAGGACAATCCCCAAGTCCCGAAGCTGCCTTCGTGTTACACCTGATTTTCCCTCTCCCTGCCCTCAGAACCTCAAGTGGCCACTTATTCCACATCAATGATATAATTTCTTCCATTGCTAGAATCACAATATGTCTATAGTAGAATACCAGTAAGTCTACTTTAATCTATAGTTCATTCCCCAATCCTGAGAATTCTGGGATGTTAGTGTCCACTCCACCTTTAATTAAGATGGTTCTGTGATCCCATGGGGCTGATGGATGGGATGTTCTTGCTTGCAGTTGTAGACTCTCTCGGTTCCTTGGTTTGTTAGTTGTCCATCCTCACGTCCTTGTTAGTTGTCCTGTGAGACCAATGAACTGGAGAGTAGGTGTTGCAACTCCACTGAGATTCAGGGCCCGGCTGTCATGTGGATAGCTGAAAGATTTAAATCTCTTGGATGTACACATACCAACTTTAATAATATAGTTATAAGTTCAAAGAGAAAGACAGAAGACCCATGTGTAGGTATACCACAATTGAGTCCATCTCTGTCACACTGGGGAGCATAAATTCTAAAGTTGGGCCCATTGGCAAGACACAAAACTCCTGCACTACGTGCCCTGACTATAGTGTCTGGATGTCTTCAGAGCCCTCTGGAACTATTATTTGAGGCAATATTCACTTTAGCAGTCAATAATATCCTGCTGAGATGTGCATAAGCATAACCTCTGGAATGACCTCCTGAGTCACTTTGAAGTCTCTTCGACATATAAACTCTTTTGTCTTTATTTTTACCTTTTTTGATCAAGGTAATTTTCCATTTGCATTGCTTGTTGATGCTTGGTAATAATCCATTGGTGCCAGAGAGGCTCATTGTCAGAGTCATGTCACACACTGGGGGTGTGGGGGGAGAGGTAATGTATTTATATGCTGATTTTGGCCTAAAGGTCACATTTCTGCAACAAGGAGGCTCCCAAGAGGCAACTCTTAGGCACCATAAAATACTAGGCTATGTTTCCATTTCAAGAGTAAAGGTTCATATGCACAGTCATCAATATGAAGGACCCACCAATGGACCATTCTCCTTTACTAGTCACTGCCCTTATACTTGGGGATTCTTGCTGATCCATTAGAGAATGTGGCAGAGCTCCCCAGGAAAGGAATTTGATATTCCTTTAGTTATTGAGGAAATGTCCACCCACAATGTCAATGCCCCATGAACATTTGAACATATTTATGTGCATTATATGTATGCCCAGTTGAGCTTCCTCCAATGTATTTCCCCTCACTGACACCCCACACCAATGATCCTTCCCTGCCAAGTTATAACCCTTCTGTGATCCAACACTTCTTCAAAAATGAGGCCAATAAAATAGCCAAATACAGTTAATAAGAAAATGAAATAATAATGATAGTTCTAAGAATATGAAATAAAATACAAAAAAATTTTTTTAAATAAAAATTAAAAATAAAATTTAGCATAATAAAAAATATTTAATTTTTTTTGACATTTTACCTTTCATCACTGTAAGATCTGTTGTCCTACAGTGATATTTTCTTCCATTTACTCCCCCACTGCCTTACTTTTTTTTTTTCATTTTGTCCTCAAAGAAGTTTTAGGTTACAGAAAAGTCACATACCAAGTACAGTGTTCTCCCATATACTTAACATCCTCCCATTTTATCCTTCCCCTATTAATAACATTTTTTATGTGGATGGTACATTTGTTAAAACTGCTGTACAATTATTGAAGCATAGCTACAAACCATGGTAAATAGTTTACATTATGGTTTACTTTTTGACCATACACTTTTTATAAACTTTGACCTTTTTAGACATCTCACTGAATTTATTAAGGATATTTGTTTGAACATCTATGATTAGTTGTCTCAAATCCTTTAGGTCATCTGGTGGCTTATCTGCTTCCTTTAACTGGGCCATATCTTGCTGTTTCTTAGTATGGATTGTAGTTTTTGTTGGTGTCTTGGCATCTGCCTTACTAGATGTATTTATTCTGGGTACAATTTCTCTACTTTAGTGATTTTTGCCCTTCCTTCCTTGGTGGTTATATAGTTTATTCCAAGGATGTAGTTTGTGCTGTAAGCTGTGGAAGCTCAAGTTGCCTGCATTGTCCTAGGGATGGATTAAGCTTCTTCAACCTTTCTCCTTTGCCAGGGTTATGGATAGAGCCACAGTCATGTGTAATAATCCAAGTAATGCAGGCCTAGTCTGTGATTTCCCAGAAAGACTGATGAAACACAGTGGATCAAGTTGTAGGTGTGGGCAGCAATCTATGCCTTGCAGGTCCGTAATGACTGCAGTTGCCCTGGTAGACTTCCTACTACTCAGTCTGTGCCAGGCAAATGTACCCAATCAGCCTGGCTTCCCCTCATGCTGGAGGCAGTGTCAAAATGGTGGTTACTGGTTTCTTTCCAACTTGAACATGTTCAAACTTTAACTGTTTTTAGGGTTATAGTTTAGCCAGCCAAATTTACTAATCAGTACCTGAAGTCTGTGACCAACTGTCTCTTCCTCCCCTGGTTTTGGGAAATGGAGCTTTCAAATCCAGACACAGAATAGCATGGACTGTAGTTTCCTGGAGAGGCTGGTGCTGGTACTCCCAGCTTCTTCCCTACAAGAGGGGGGGCTGAGGCTTAGGCTAAAGCTGAGATCATATCTGTATGGAAAGAAGCCTGTCCCTATGAGCATTGTGGTTATCAGTCCACCCCACTTCCCTGCATGCTAGAGGCAGTGTTAAAATGGCAGCTACTGATCATTTTCTGACTTAGACAGGTTTAAACTTTAGCTGTTCTTAAGATTGTGCTTTAGCCAGCCAAATTTACTAATCAGTAGCTGAAGTGGGTGCCCAACCATCACTTCCTCCCCCATTTTTGGGTAAAGGAGCTTCCAATACCAGCCATGGAATAGCTCCTGAAGAGGCTTGTGCTTTCAGTAGAGGATAAGCACTGGGGTCCATGGAGTGGAGTGTTCTACTTAGTAACTTCTAAGCAAATGGGCAGGCTCCTCCTTCCATTCTTTCAAGGATGTTGCAGATACTCTGTTTGGATCTCCCAAACAGTTGCTCAAGATAGCTCTGGTTGATCACTAAATTGCCCTGTATCATGAGCTGACTCTAAGAGCACCAAACTTTACCACTATCTTGCTGGCTGTCTCTCTCTTATATTATTTATATAACATTTATGTAATCTAAAGATCCTTTAAAAATAAAATGTTAATTAAAATGTTTGATACAACTAAAAGGCATTGTGGAGTAACAGAGCAGTGCTTTAAACTCCAGCAGAAAAATTAACAACTACTCCATATTTATTTTTGGTAATAAAATTGGGAAAATACATACTTGACAGGGCTATTTTAAATATTTCATTTTTTTACAATCTCAATAAACTGCCAAGCATAACATGTGGCCCAATTTAAGCTCCGAATGATGGTAAATTTTTCCCTTTAGCAAAATAATCATGAATTAAATATTTTTATATTCCCAAATGACCTTTCCCCACACTGACAAGCAAAGACTTGTCTAAAATTTTGTGTCAGATGAAGACATAATACTTCACTATTATAAAAACATTGAGGAAAACAATTATGGTACCAATTCTGTCCCAGAGTCTATTTCTGAAACAGAAAACATGTAAATGGGAAATCAAACATCTCTTGAGATGAAAAGAAAATAAGTGGTTCTAAAAGAAAAGTTCATCTGAATATACATGAAAGATATATAAAATTGTTCAAATGATCAAGGGATGAGGCATGGTCATGGTGGGGAGAAAATCACTCAATAAATGAGGGAATACTGAATTCTCAGCTGGAAGAGCTCTGCCACATTCTCCAAGGGATCAGCAACAGTCCCCCGAGTGCAGGGGCAGTGTCTGGCAAAAGAGGATGGCTCACTGATGGGTTCTTGTTATTGATGACTAGTCTTATGAGTCTTTGCTCTTGTAATTGAAACTTGGTCTACTGTTATGGGGTGCCTAAGGGTTGCCACCTGAGAGCCTCCTTGTTGCTCAAATGTGGCCTCTCTCTAAGCCAAA
>JAKSZT010054371.1:2267625-2283990 GCA_026826555.1 Tolypeutes matacus | reverse complement strand
CAGATGACTTCCCAGTTAATTCCACCAAACATCCCAGAAAGAACTAACACCAATCTTGCTTAAACTCTTCCAAAAAGTAGTAGTGAAGGGAATATTGCCTAACTCATTCTGCAATGCAAACATCACCCTAATTCCAAAGCCAAAGATGTCACAAGAATGAAAAACTATAGACCAATGTCTCTAATGAACCTAGATACTAAAATCCTCAACAAAATACTTGCTATTTATATACAATAGCACATTAAATGAATTATACATTACAACCAAGTAGGTTTTACCCCTGGTATGAAAGGATGGTTCAACATAAGAAAATCAATGTAATACACCACATAAACAGAGAGAAAGAAATCACATGATCATCTCTATAGATGTAGAAAAATCATTTGACAAAATAGAGCACTCTTTCCTGATAAAATACGCTTCAAAAGATAAGAATAGAAGGAAACTTGCTCAACATGATAAATGGCATGTATGAAAAACCCACAGCTAACATTATATTCAATGGTGAAATTCTAAAAAATTTCCCTCTAAGATTTGGAACAAGACAAGGATGCCCACTGTCACTGCTGTTATTTAACACTGTGTTAGAAGTACTTGCTCAAGCACTTAAGCAAGAAAAAAGACATCCAAATTGGAAAGGAAGAAATAAAAATTTTACTATTTGCAGATGACATGATCTCATATGTATGAAGCCTTAAGAATTCTACAACAAAGCTTCTATAGCTTATAAATGAGTTTAGAAAAGTGGCAGGATATAAGATCAATGTGCTAATATCAGTAGCATTTCTGTACAACAATAATGAGCAATCTGGGTTGGAAATGAAGAAGTCCCATTTATAATAGCAACAAAAAGAATCAAATACATAGGAATAAGTTTAAGTAAAGATGAAAAAGACTTGTTTGCAGGAAAATACACACCACTATTAACAGAAATCAAAGAAGACCTAAATAAATGGAAAAATATCCTGGTTCATGGATAAGAAAACTAAACATCATTAAGATGTCTATCCTACCCAAACTGATTTACAGATTTAAAATAATCCCAATAAAAATCACCATAGCATATTTTACTGAATTGGAACAAACTAACTATGAAATTTATTTGGAAGGGCAAAAAGCCCTGAATAGCCAAAGGCATAATGTAAGAGAAAAAAGGAATTGGAGGAATCACACTATCTGGCTTTAAAACATACTACAAAGTTTTAGTAGTCAAAACTGCATGGTATTGGCACAAGGATATACATACTGACAAATGGAATAGACCTGAGAGTTCTGATATAGATCCTCAAATATGCAGTCAATTGATATTTGACAAGGCCACCAAACCCATTCACCTGGGAGAAAGTGGCCTCTTCAGCAAATGTTGCTTGGAGTACTGGATATCATATCTAAAAGAAAGAGAGAGAAACACCATCACACACCTTATACAAAAATTAATTCAAGATGGATCAAAGATCTAAATAAAAGAGCCAAGATCATAAGGATGTTGGAAGATATTGTAAAGAAGCTTCTTCAGGATCTTGTATTAGGAAATGGTTTCCTGAACTTTATACCCATAGCATGGAGCAATAAAAGAAAAAAATGAGAAATGGAACCTCCTCAAAATTAAGAAACTTTTGCACCTCAAAGGAGTTTCTGAAGAAAGTGAAATGTAGCCTACTTATCGGGAGAAAATATTTGGTAAACATATATTTGATAGAAGTCTAATATCCGGCATATATAAAGAAATCCTACACTTCAAAGAATAAAAGACACAAAACCTATTTAAAAATGGGCAAGCGATTTGAATATACACTTCTCCAGAGAAGAGAAACAAATGGCTAAAAAGCAAATAAGCAAATGAAAAGATGCTCAACATCACTAGCTATTATGGAAATGCAAATCAAAGCTGCAATGAGATATCATCTTACACCCATTAGACTGGCAGCTATTTTAAAAAAACAATGGACTACAAGTTTTGGAGAGGATGTGGAGGAATGGGAACACTTATCCACTGCTGGTGGGAATGTAAAATGGTGTAGCCATTGTGGAGGATAGTTTGGCAGTTCCTCAGGAAGCTACCATAGAACTGATGTATGATCCAGCAATCTGTTGGGCATATATCCAGAAGTATTGAAAGCAGGGACATGAACAAATATATGCACACCAAGTGTATAGCAGCATTACTCACTATTGTCAAAAGGTGGAAACAATCCAAAAGTCCATCAACAGATGAATGGATAAGCAAATTGTGGTATATACACACAATGGAATATTATTCAACTGTAAGAAGTAGTACAGTATTAAAAACAAGATATCATGGATGAGTCTTGAAGTCTTTATGTTGAGTGAAGCAAGCCAGGCACTGAAGGATAAATATTACATGACCTTACTGATATGAATTAAGCAAATTTAACAACTCACAGAGCTAAAGTCTGGAAGATAAGATTACAGGAGACAGAAAGATAGAAGAAGGTTTTAAGCCAATGTCCTTATGGACAAAATCTATGATAAGATGGAAGGGTGTAGTTGTGCCATTGATGGGCATGACAGGGGTGCAATGATGCTATTTGGTTGAGGGGTGCTGGCTTGTGAAGGGTGTAGGTTGGAAAGGATGGATTGGATTGTCCATTGTACCACAGTGTGTGTTGGGTGAGGGAGCAGTTTAACTCTGGAGATTTGCAGGTATGTGGTTGAAACTACAACGTTGGGAATGTTCTTTTGGCAAATATGGCAGGGGAGAGTTACTAGTTTAGGATGATGGATGTGGTGGGCATATGGAACATGACACACCTGGGGCAGGCTTCTGGACAGTGTGTGAGTGTTCATTTTTCCATAGTGTGTTGTATCTGTGGGTGGAGACCCACGTAATGAGTGGGAATGTTTTGGCTTCCAATTCTTAATTAGAGGGGCATGATTCCATCAAGAGCATAAACAGTGCTTAATAGGGGAGGACAGGCCAGTATTTCAATTACTTAATGTTTTTGCAACTATGAATCTTGTCCTTCAGAGAATTAATCTTGGTGGTTACCATGGGTCCTGGGGGAAGGGGAGGGATGTATAGAATAGATGGAACATGGGACATTTTTGGGTCCATGGAATTGTACTACATGATCTTTCAATGATGGATACAGACCATGGCAAAGTTCATCATAATCTATAAAAGTGTATGGTCCAAAATGTGAACCATAATGTAAATCATTGACCATGGTTAATAGCGATCTTTTAAAACTTGTACATCAATTGTAACAATTGTAGCATTCACATTTAAAATTTTACTAATAGGGAAAAAGGGAAAAGGAGGGCATATGGAAATCTCCTATATTCTGTATGTCACTTTTCTATAACCTAAAGCTTCTTTGAAGACAAAATGTAAAAATAAGACACTGGGGGAATAAACGGAAGAAAATTTCACTGTACATACAAGACAACATATCTTAGAATGATGAAAGACATAATATCATTTTTTTTTAATTTTATATATTTTAATTTTTTATTCTTCCAATTTTTAAATTTTTTGTATTTTATTTGTTATTTTTAAAACTATCATTTTTATTTCATTTTCTTATTAACTGTAATTATTTTGTTGGCTTCATTTTTGAAGAAGGTTTGGATCACTGTTGGGCTATAACTGTGGCAGGGGAAGATCATTGTTGTGGGTGTCAGCAATGGGGGATGTATGGGAGGAGGTTCACCTGGGGCATACTTTTAAGGCCTATAAATGTGTTCAGGTGTTGATGGGACATTGTCAATGTGGGTGGAGATTTAAACAATAACTAAAAGAATATGGAATTCCCATCCTGGAGAGCTCCTCTATGGGACAGCAAGAATCACACAAGTACAAGGGAAATGACTAGTGAATTTGAATGGACCATTGACTGGCCCTTGATATTGATGACAATACTTATGAACATTTACATTTGAAATTGAGACTTAGCCTAGTATTATAGGGTGCCTAAGAGTTACTTCCTGAAAGCCTCCTTGTTGCTCAAATGTGGCCTCTCTCTCAGCAAAACTCAGCATATAAATACATTACCTTCCCCCCAGTGTGGGATATGACTCATGTGGATAAGCCTCCCTGGCACCAAAGGATTCTTACCAAGCACCAACTAGCAATGTAACTGAAAAAGACTTTGATCAAAAGAGGGAAAAGGTAAAGATAAATGAGTTCATATGGCTAAGAGACTTCAAAGTGAGTCAGGAGGTCATTCCAGAGGTGATGCTTTTGTACATCTCAGCAGAATCTCATTGACTGCCAACGTGGATATTGGCTCAAATAACAGCATTCCAGAGAGCTTTGGAGATGTCCAGACAATATAGGCAAGGCAAACAACCCAGGAGTTTGGTGCCTTGGCAGTGGCCCTAATTGGGAATTTATCCTCTGCAGTGTGACAGAGTTAAACTCAGTTGTGGTTTCTCTACAGATGGCTCTTCTGTCCCTTCTATTTGAACCAATGTGTAATACTAGAGTTGAAAGGTGTATGTCTAAGAGGCTTAAATCTATTAGCTGTCCATGTGTCAGGTGGTCCCTGAATCTCAACAGAGTTGCAATACTTACTCTTCAGTTCTTTGGACTCATGTAGGACAAATAATAAGGAGATGTTGATGGTCAAAAACCAACCCAAGGAACAGAGAGAGTCTGCAACTGCAAGCAAGATAGTCCCATACAACTGCTCCATGTGATCTAAGCCCCCTCTTGACTAGAGGTGGAGTGAGCATCACCATTACAGAATCCTCAGGATTGGGGAATGAATGATGGACTAAAGTAGACTTACTGATATTCTACTATACACATTGTGATTCAAGCAATTGAAGAACTTTTATCATTGATGTGGAGGCAGTGGCCACATCAATGGAGGTTTTGAGGGTAAAGAGAGGGAATACACATGTCATATGGGAGCATTCTTGGGGCTTGGGAATTGTCCTGAATGACATTCCAATGACAGATACAGGCCATTATATATCTTGTCATAACTTACAAAATTGTGTGGGAGAGAGTGTAAACTACAATCTCAACTATAATCCACACTTAGTGGTAATGCTCCAAAATGTGTTCATCAACTGTAACAAATGTACCACACTAATGAAGGATGTTGTTAATGAGGGAAAATGTGGAAGGGTAGGGAATGGAGCACATTGGAATCCCCTATATTTTTTTTTATGTAACATTTATGTAATCTAAGTAACTTAAAAAAAATTTTTTTTTTAAGTATATTTAAAAATGTCGATACTACCCAAAGTTTTCTATAGCTTCAATGTAATCCTCCTCTAAGTCCCAGGAGCCTTTTTTAGCAGAAATGGAAAAGCTGATCCTGATTCATATGAAAATACTCCTCAGAAGGACTCCAGTAACACCTTAGTGTGTTGCAATTATTTAGTCTCCTTGTTTCTTACCGTGCTTAGTCTATGAGCTGTTTGAGTGTAAACAAAATATCTTACCCTTCTCTTCATTCCCAGCACATAGTTTACTGCTCACCATACAGTGTTGCTGATTAACTATTTGAGGAAAGACTTAGAAAACAAATGTTTAACTTAGTAGAACAGATATTGCTAACCTTGAGGGAGAAAAGAAGCAGTGGGACAAGAAAAAATTCTCTTGAGAGAGGGAAGCATCATGTATGAGAGGCAACTCCAGAGGTGAAAGTTTGGAAGCAGAAGATATTTTAGAATACTCGGGAACTCTCTCCAAAATCAGAGAGAGGGAAATCATTTTGGGAAACCTTGCAATATGACAGCTCACATCTAAAGAGAGGTGATCTTCTCCTGGGCAGGAAGGAGTCCAATGGGATAAGAGATGAACATGGAGTTCCAAAACTCTCTCCCAAGGGTCAAAATCAGTGCAAGTTTCCATGGTGTTTTTCTTTCTTATCTCCAGGGAACTATATATCTCCATGATTAGAGAGACAAAATACTTGTTTAATGATACTTATGGGAATGGAATCCCTAAAATCATGGGAAATCTAAATGCTTCCCTACACTCTCTCAACTCTGCTTTATTAATCTCTGTTGAAGAGAAAACACAATTTTGTCTTCTAGATACTTTGTGAGTGGTTCCATCTCATTTTTCTTTCTGGGAGGAGAACTTCTTATTTCCTCCATCATTCAAGGAATAAACTGCTTTGTTGGACACAGACCCTGCCTTGATGATTTCTGAGTAAGTCACAGAATCTTCACAGGTATTGGATGAATGTATTATGATTCCAGGGACCCCTTTACTTGGTAGAAAATTTAGGGGCATCAACAGGTTTTGCATGTAAGGAAAACTTAAAATTCAAAGTCCTGCTAATTTAAAAAGCCTGATTGTGAAAGGAGATAATGGATACATCAAACTATCTTCTTTCTCTAATATGCTAATATGACTCCTCTGGTGTTAGCTCTCACTCATGGGGCTACCCTCTCTCGGCAGCATTTTTCCTTGTTTCACTGCTTCTTCTTTGTCTACAAGTGTTGCAAGCATCTGCTTAATTACATTCATTTATTTTTTAATTTTAGTCATTCAACCAGCATTTAATCATCAAATACTTCATGGTAAGCACTAAAAATTATTTTGGGAATGAAGAAATGAACAAGACATTGTTCTTCATCTCAAAGAGTTAGGTGCAAGAGAAATAGAAGTGAGTACATGGAGGAAGATTGTGTGACTTACAGCGATGTGATATTCTTGTACAAGGCATGTAATTGTGTCTGGATCGAAAGTTGGACTTTGATTTTCTTAGGCTTATGCATTTCACTCATAATTAATTTCTTATAAAGTTAATATCTTAGAACAGTGTTACATTTACATAAAAATTGTAAGGATTCAGAGAGTGTTTCCAAGGACCTCTCACCTATTTTCTCTTGTTCTTAACATATCCCATCTAAAATACCACATTACATTTATTTGTAATAAATTTTTAGGCCCTTCATGGCAGGAACATCTTCTTAGACTCTCCTCATTTTGATCACCTGGATAGTTTTGAGAAGTGCAAATCAGGTATGTTTTAAAATTTCCCTCAGTTGGATTTTTTTCTGATATTCTTTACATGATTAGACTTGGTTTATAGGATTTGGAGGAAGACATCTGAGATGAAATCACATCATATCCAGGCACATCCTATCAACATGACTTGTCATTGTTATTGTTGATATTATCAACAGTGTTTTGAGGTTCCCCCAGTATAAAGTTCCTCATTTTTCTGCCTTTCCATATGTCACCTTTGGAAAGAAGTCACTATGTGAAACACACATTCAGGAGTGGGATTTTTGCTGTAATGCCTTGAGAGAGCAATATTTGCATAAGTTACTGGAATGCATCTGCATAGAAGATATATTTCTTATTTATTTAATCAAAAATTTATTTAGATTATGATTGACTCATGAAATTTGTTTTATACTTTGGGTTGTGATAAAACTTTTTTAAATTTTGTTGTTCATTTTGTTCTAATTTTAGCCATGGCAGCTCTTTCATCTGTGCCCTGAGTCTAGCTGATATTATCCCCATCATTGAGGATTTTATTTTTGTACCACAAGAAGCTCCAGGTTCTTTTTGTATATTTCTTGTCAAAATCCTGCAGTAAACTGTTTCTCCAGTAAGACTCATTTTGGAGAATAGTGTTAAAATCCAAAGGCTGGATACTATATGTGTCTTTCTACTGGTCCCTCTCCACAGAGATTGTAAGGAAACATATTTTTGTACACTACCATGTATATATGCACATATGTATAAATATTAATACATGCAAACTTTTGTATCTATGTTCATTACACATATGTTCATACTGATGTGTCTAATTCTGAACCATTAACACAAAACAATCCAGTTTCCTGCCCTTGTTTTTCTGTAACTTCCCATACCACAGTGAGAAGCATATTCCTCCACATGTCCTCCATTTACTTCATTGCTTGATACCTGTGTGTATGTATAGAAGTAAAAGAATTGTTAACCCATACCCAGTGGGATACAACTTTATCAACTAGAGTACAGTACTTATGTACAGTGCTTACTGAGATTATTATACAAACTCCATTCATGTCAAATGTTACTAATGCAGCAAATTTCTCTCCATACCCTCCAGAGAGGGCATTGCATGCATTTGTTAGACAGATTGTATTTGAACATTTTGCATACCTTGTAAATTATTTTTTTATTTGCATGCATTAATGTTCCCTCTTTCTGTTGTCAAGTTCAATGGGTTTTGACAAATGTCACATGTCTGCAATTACAGCATAATAAAGAACAGTTTAATTGCTCTAAAAAGTCCCCTGCACTTTACCTACTCAATCCTCCTGCCCGCTCACTAAACCCCTGGCAACCAGTGATCATTCTATTGTTCCTGTTGTTTTGCCTTATCCAGAGGGTCATAAAATATGTTGATATCATGCATATGTAGCATTTTAGACTGCAACAATCATTTGAGATTCTCCCTTGTCTTTTGTAGTAGCTTTTCAAGTATACTTATTAGCCAACTGTATATCTTCTTGGTTAGGATTCTGTGCAGATCTTTTGGCCATTTTTTAGGACATACTGGGGATTGAACCCAGGACCTGGTACATGGGAAGCAGGCATTCAACCACTGAGACTTGTTCATTTGCTTGTTTTTTGGTTGGTTGGTTTCTAAGAAGGATGAGGGAGGTTGCCAATGTGAGGAAGGGTGGGAGGTCTGGGGAATGGGGAATGTGGGAATCCCATACATGCACACACACACACACACACACAAGTAGCATTTTCTGTAATCTAGGTATCTTTTAGAAATAAATAAAAAATATATTTTTAAAAATGGCATTTGACTAGCCAGCTCAGGAAGTAACCACTGTGGATAAGAAATTCAAGAAAGACTAAAAATACATACCCAAGGAAAACAAATATCAAATATAAATGCATTAGTCTTAATCAATAAAAGGCTATGTGTTAAATAAATACATCTGTTACAAGGAAAAAAATAGAAGATATTTCCTCTAAGGGGATCAAACTGTGCACATAACCACTTGAACTTCATCCACTCCAAGCCTATTTTTCAAATAGTTTTATTACAGAAGTTGTGAACTTAAAAAACAATCATGCACATATGCAGAATTCCCATACAACAACCCTTCACCAACACACCACACCATTGTGGAACATTTGTTACAGATTATGAGATCATCAGTCTCTTACCACTAACTAGTGTACATTTGGCATATATCTCCCATACCCCCCTCCATCAACACAGTATATCTTTGACATTGATGCAAGAATATTACAGTATTATTGTTAACAATTTTTAGTTGGGTTTTTGCTTTCTTAATGTTGGCTGTTAATAATTTTTTGTATTTTTGAATACAAATAATTTATTGAATATATGTTTTGCAAATATTTCCCCAAGTCTGTTGACATTCTTTTCATTCCCTTATCAATATCTTTCACAGAGCAGTTGTTTTTCATCATAATAAAGTACAGCTTATAAATTTTCTTCTGTCAAAAATCATACTTTCAGTGCTATACCTAAATACTCATCACCAAACTCTGGCCCCTTGATTTTCTTGTAATCTTTATTATAGAAGTTTTATACTTTGCATTTTACATGTGAGTGCATGATTCATGTTGAGTTAACTCTTGTGATATGTATACAATCAGTATCTAATTACTGTTTTTGCCTGGCATGTGTACTTCCCATTATTACAGAACAATTTGCTGAAAAGGTCACACTTTCTCCATTAAATTGATTTTTCTGCTCTGTCATAAAACATTTGATGACATTTATGTGGATCTATTTCTGCGTTCTCTAACATTAAATTCTGTGTCTATTTGAAAAAACAACACTGATTATTATATATTTTTAAGAAGTCTTGAAATCAGTTAGTGTGGTCCTACAACTTTGTTTTTCTTCAGTATTATATTGGCTTTCTAGACTTTAGGCTTTCCATAAAAATTTTGGTATTAGTTTGTCAGCATCCACAAAATAACTTGCTTGCATTTAGAACTGGGTTGAGTTGAATTTACAGATCAGGGTGGAAAGAAACAACATCATAGCAATATTGTATGTTCCATATGCTAAAGCAGAATATCTCTAATTAATTAATAATTTTACATTCTTAATTGTAGCAACCTATACATAACTCAAAATTTCCAATTTTACCTATTTTCAAGTGTACTACCTGGTAATAATAATTACATTCAGAATATTGTGCTGCCATCAACAATATCCAGTACCCTAACATTTCAACAAAGAGCACAAAATGGCTGGTCAAAATATTTGTGGAAGAAAATAAATTCTAAGAGAGTTTGTAGTAAAAGTTGTTGCCTTGAGAAAATATTTGCAGTTTTGGACAAAGATGGCTAGTCAGAAACAGCATCAAGGAGAAGCAGCAGTGGGGAAACCATGTAGCTCAGGATTGAGCACCTGCTTCACATATATGAGATATCTGATTCAATCCCTGGTAGAAACTTGAAAAAAAAAAAAAAAAAAAAAAAAAGAGTGGCAGGAGCATTTGCTTTCCTAGTATTTTCAGATTAAGTATACTAGATGTATCTATATATAATAAGAAATCATTAATTTAATGTGTTTACAAACCATAATAGTTATTTTAATTTGTTGAGAGCTGTTTATGTCCAAATTTTCATTTTTCTGGTCTCTTTTCCAGCAGTTGCATTGCCTATATGGAAACAGAAAACCAAACACATGTTTCAGAATTTATCCTTCTGGGCCTCTCAGAAGATACAGAAGTGCAGTCTCTCCTATTTTGGATGTTCCTATCCATGTACCTGGTCACTGTGTTTGCAAACCTGCTCATCATCCTGGCCTTCATTTCAGACTCTCACCTCCACACACCCATGTATTTCTTCCTCTCCAATCTGTCTTTTACAGATATCTGTTTCACCTCCACCACTGTCCCAAAGATGCTACTGAACATCCAAAGAGAGAGTAACACCATAACATATGAAAACTGTCTCATCCAGATGTATTTTTTCATGCTTTTTTCAGGATTAGACATCTCCTTATTGACTGTGATGGCCTATGACCGCTTTGTGGCCATATGTCACCCCCTGCACTACATGGTCATCATGAACCCCCAGGTCTGCAGCCTTCTGCTACTGGCATCCTGGTTATTGAGTGTTTTGGTCTCCCTTTTACATGACTTAATGATTTTGCGATTATCTTTTTGTACAGAGTTGGAAATCCCACATTTTTTCTGTGAACTTAATCAGGTAATCAGACGTGCTTGTTCTGACACCTTCCTCAATGACCTAGTGATGTATTTTGCATCTGGCCTTCTGGCTGTTATACCACTCACTGGGATTCTTTTCTCTTACTCTAAGATTGTATCCTCCATTTTGAGAATTTCAACAGCTGGGGGCAAATATAAAGCATTTTCTACTTGTGGGTCTCACTTGTCAGTAGTGACCTTATTTTATGGTACAGGTATTGGAGTGTATCTTAGTTCTGCTGCTACACAAAATTCAAGGGCAAATGCAATAGCTTCAGTGATGTATACAGTGGTCACTCCCATGATGAACCCCTTTATCTATAGTTTTAGAAACAAGGACATAAAGCAGGCCTTTAAAAAGCTTTCCAGGTGATAAACCTACTCTCTGTAAAAGGATCATTTACTTCAAGTTTAGAAATTGTCTCATGTTAACAGAGGTCAAACCCTGGGTGGTTTAAATCCAGATACTTTTATCAACACATAGAAAAATAATCTCCTACATGACTAATTTCTAGAATTCTCTGTCTGTAATTTTTGTACATTAAAATACCTCTTTATTATGTAATTTCCTTAAAATCATTTGACTTCTTTGTTGTATTCCCTATTATAGTACTGAAGAAAGAATCTCCTGCCTGAATTTTCAGCAGTAAAATATTTACTCTAGGTAGTTGTAACATATAAAATTTGGGTAGTCATTGGAACAATCAATGTGTATTGCTGTCTCTGACAAATGAAAGCAATTGCTCTTGTGCTATATGGATTTGTTGAAAAAATAATCTGTCATATCAAAGACTTTATGATTGTTGCCAGAGTTTGTGATAATTGGCTCCAGAAAGTGTTCACAATTCTAACTGGAGTTATCATCTGATTAAATTTCTAATAATCCACATTCCATCTCCCATATGTGACTTTCTCCTGCACATTCAAAATAAGATAGATGAGGCTGTAATAGACATTACAATTCCTGATTATTCAAACATTGAAAATGTCACTGATCTCTGTGATTCTTCCAGGGATGCATTGTTGCTGTTTAACAATTATTTTAATGGGCAGAAAATTTCAGGAAATTTCTCTTCATGTTTCCTACAATAATAGTCTTCATTTACAGATCAGAAAAAACAAAGTGAATGGAAATAAAAGAAAACCTAAACAATTGGAAGCATATTCTGTGTTAATTGATTAGAAGATAAATATTGTGAAGAAGTCAACTAAGCAAACTGATTCATAATTTCAACACAATCACAATCAAAATTCCAACAGCCTATTTAGAGTAATGTAAAACTCAATTACCAAATTTATTTGGAAGGGACAGGGACCCAAACAGCCATTAGCATCCTAAAAATGAAGAGCAAATTCTGTGGACATACTTTTCCTGACATTGAAATGTATTGCAAAGCTACTATAGTCAAAACAGCACAGTATTGACATAAAGATTTATGTATGCATCAATGGAATCAAATTGAGCATTCATAAACAGGCTCTCAGATCTTCAGTCAACTGATTTTTTATAAACTTACCAAATCTACTTTACTGGGACACTGCAGTCTCTTTAACAAATGGCTGGAAGAATGGGATATCCTTAACCAAAAGAAGGAAAGAGGACCTCGATCTCACTCACCAAGAATCAACTCCAAATGCATCAATGACCTAAACATAAAGGCCCAGAAAATAACTATAAGGTAAAGTACGGAAATATCTTCAAGATCTCGTGGTATGTGAGGTTCTTTTAAACCTTACACTCACAGGAGGAGCAACAACAACAACAAAAAACTAGTTAAATGGAACCTCCTCAAAATTAAACACATTTGCACCTGAAAGGAATTTGAGAAGAGGGTAAAAAGGCAGCCTACTAAATGGAAGAAAATATTTGGCAACTACACATCTGACAAAGGTGTAATATCCATGATATATAAAGAGACCCTACAACTCAACAATATAAAGACAAATGGACACAAAAAATGGGCAAAAGACTTGAATAGACATTTTTCTAAAGAAGAAATACAAATGGTGAAAAAATGTGAGGAATTGCTCAAGAACACTACTATGAAAATTGAAATCAAAGCTACAATGGAATATTTCTCACCTAATAGAACAGCCAATATTTTAAAAAAACGAGAAAACACAAGTGTTGGAGAATATGTGGAGAGATAGTAGTTCTTATTTTTATTGTTTGAAATGAAGAATTTTACAGTCACTGTGGAAGTCTGTTTGGAAGTTCCTACAGTAGACAGATATAAATCTACCACAGGACGAGCAATACTGTTATTAGGTGTATGTCAAGAAGAAATGAGAGCAGAGACATGAACAGATGTCTATACACTGATGTTCACAGTGGCATTGTTCACAATTGCCAAAAGTTGGAAACAACCCAGGAGTCTATCAACTTATGAAGGGATAAACAAATTATTGTATAGATGCATGAAGGCTATTATTCAGCTGTTAGAAGAAATAAAATTATGACGCATCAAACAACACAGAGGAACCTGGATGACATTAGGTTGAGTAAAGCAAGCCAGACACAGAAGGCCAAATATTGTATGATTTCAAAATTATTAACTGAATATAATGAGCAAAATCATGGAGTTACTAACTAGAATAAAAGTCACCGGAAAATAGTGTTAGAGAATAGGAAGATGAGGTTGAATCTGTGCAGAATTGGTAAAAAAAAAATGTATTTGTAAATATATGGAAATGCATAGAAATGGTGAAAGCACATCATAGTGTTTGTAATTAGCAGCTCTAATATAGGGGTATAATAGTGGTTGAAAGGGAAAGTCCAAGGTTTTGATATCCCTAGAAGGAAAGCTAAAACATGAAACACTGGACTGTATAGCACAGCAAACCCTCCTGTGAAAAATAAGTACTATTAATAGTGCACATATACTTACCTGGAAGGGCAGATACCATGATCATGAAGGTGTTTTTCCCAGGGCAAGGCTTATCCATTGAACTCAGGATGAGCTGACCCCTGCGATTTCCCCAAATATGCAGGGAAATTGGACTGCATAATTTGTGGTAGTGGGGGACAACGTTTGTGCTCTTGCCTAGGGAAAAAAGAAATAGTGCATATATAAGAATGTTTACCTACGAAACAGAAAAAATATATGCCAATGTTATAAGATGATAATGGGGTGATATGTGGGCAAAAATACAACCAACGCATAATATAGTAATATATTACTATATTATATATTAGTACTAATTATATAATATAGTAATATTTTAATAATCTCCCATCAATTGTAAAAAAACATGGGTAGTAAGTGAAAGAAATTTGACAAAAATATTACATATTGTATATAAAATATAAATGCAAATAAATTATTGAGATGAAAATAGATTAGCAATTATGTATGGCAGTGGAAGGATAGCAAGATTGAAAGGTGACTACAAAGAGGTAGGGTTTTCCATGTTCTTTTGTTGTTTTTTCTTTTCTTTTTTGGAGTAATGAAAATAGTTCTATAATAATTGAAGTAATGAATGCACAAATTGCAATTATACTAAATGCCATTGATGGTACACTTTAGGTGGATTGTATGGTTTATGAATATGATTCAATAAAATTGATTAAAATAAGCAGTTTGGGTATTTTGTCCACTGCAAACTAAGACTTTTTAAATGCTAATCTGAGATATTAGGAAATAATATCAAGGTTTTTATAGAGACGTACTGTTTTATCTGTGATCTAGACATATTTCATTCATCACCTGACTCCAAAGCCATCCCTTTCACTGGCAAGCCAGAGTGGCATTTTGAGATTAATAATTGTTTTGAGTTTGTGTACAATTTTGGAAAAAATGTGATCTGGTCACTTTTTAAAATCACTTCACATTCTTTGGCAAAGTTGTGAATTCAAATTATTTTGTAATCTTCAGCTTTTCATTTTTAAGGTCTTGTGCAATTAAAAACTCAACTTAGTCCACATTCCTTGCATTATGCTTCTGAACAAAATAATTTATCACATAAACTAGTCAACTTTCCAAAATTTTCCCAAAACCATGTCTTTAGGGGTGAGTGCAAACAATATATTTTCAATTAGATTTGCCTGTGTTATACATACATTAGTGGTGACATTTCTCCACTGGAAATAGTGCCATTCTTGTTTTCACACCCAAAAACTTATATATCAATTCCCAGATTCCTAGCCTGGAGATCTGTGTTTGTGCGATCCATTCTTTTATCAAATAGTTTTCCTGTATGAATGATTTAATTCAGGCAGAACCTCTTTTTTAAAAAAAAAAAAAACTCAGAATGTTGAGAACAAACAATAAGCACATAGTCTGAATATTGTTAGGATTCTAGATGTGTGTCTTTCAAGTAAGTGGAAGTAGAAAAAACTGAAAAACAGGCCAACCAAGAAAGGTGATATTTCTAATATCATCAGGAACATTGTATAATCAAGAAGACTCCACTGAAATTGCTGGTTCAACAAATATGCTGCATTTTCTACAACCCAAATTGTAGGACACTCTTGCCATAAGTGTTGGTTAAATAGGCAGAGCTAGTTCACCATGCTCTGGAGTACAGTACTGCAAACCAGAAAGAGGGAGAATTGGCTGTTAGGAACCAGTCCACCCTACCTAACTCATATCATATCATGTAGACTTGATGGTGGATGTCAAGCTTACACTTTGTGTGTGTATTAGGAAAGAGGACAATTGTAATTCTTTCAAGACTCATAAGACCTTTCTCTGATTCCTAATATTAGCTACCTCATACACTGATTCTTAACAAAAGATATTTGTAGAGTATATCACTACTGAATGATGCAGACCATTTCAACTCTGCCTTATACTCCTAGACCTCTGCTTACTTTATCATTCCTTCTCCTACTATCTCTGCCTCAGAAAAGGTCTTCATGGATTTTATCAATATAATTTTATTCCTTTCACGAACACTTAAACTATGTGGTAGCAGTAATGATTCACTATGATCCAAGGGCATAGATTTGTTCTCATCAAAAACTAAATTTTCTTCTTGAAGAATCTATAAATGGCTACAAGAAAATCACCTCCTTATCTGCTATTGGTAAAACACGTGCAATTCTGGGTTTTGTTATATCTACACAAAGACAGAACAAAGAAAGTAAACCAAGGACAAGTTCCATTATGTATATTGATGCAAAACCCCTCAACAATTTAACTAGCCTATCAAATCCATCAGAATATTAAAAGAATTATCCACAATCAACAAGTGAGATTTATCCACAATCAACAAGTGAGA
>JAKSZT010054371.1:2231236-2267615 GCA_026826555.1 Tolypeutes matacus | reverse complement strand
TTATCCACAATCAACAAGTGAGATTTATCCACAATCAACAAGTGAGATTTATCCCGGGTTGCAAGGGTGTTCAACATAAGAAATTCAATGTAATTCACCATATTAACACAATGAAGGGAAAAATTACAGGCAAATCTCTATTGATGTAGAAAATGAATTTGACAGAATTCATTGTCCTTTCACAATAAAAACTCTCAGAAAAATAAGATTACAAGATATCTTCCTGAACATGATAAAAATTATATATATATATATATACATAGGCATTTAAACACTCAAAGCTGAAAGGGTGAAAGCCTTCCCCTTGATGTGGGTACCTGATTTCACTTTCACTAGAGAATATTGTACTGGAAATCCTTTCCATGGAAATTATACAGAAAATCAAATAAAAGGCATCAAAATTAGAAAGGAAGGTGTAAAACAATCTGTATTCAACAATGACATGACTCTTTACATAGAAAATACCAAAGCTTTCACCAGAAACCTAGAGCTCATAAATGAATTAAGCCAAATGCAAGCTAGAATATTAACATGAAAGAATCAGTTTATGGAAAAATTTATAATGGCCTGTATCCATCATTGCAATGTCATGCAGGGCAATTCCAATGTCCCACAAATGCCCTCATGTAATACTTATTCTTCTCTCACACTCACCTTAGAACCTCTGGTGGCCACTGCTTTTATATCAATGATAAAAGTTCTTCCATTGCTAGAATAATAAATCTATAGTAGAATAATAATGTCTGCTTTAGTCCATTGTTCAGTCCTCAATCTTGAGGATTTTGGGATGGCGATGCCCACTCTATTTCTAATTGAGAGGGGGCTTAGATCCCATGTGGCAGATGTATGGAACTATCTTGCTTGCAGTTGCAGACATTCTCTATTCTTGGGATGGCATTGTTCACCATCATCTCCTTGTTAGTTGTCCTGAGTGAGTCCAATGAACTGTAGAGTAAGTATTGCAACTCTGCTTAGATTTAGGGCTCAACCTGCACATAAACAGATGAAAGATTTAAGTCTCTGGAGGCATATTTTTAACAAGTATAGTGTTAATTTTAGGTTCAAATTAGAGGGGAAGAAGAGCCATGTGTAGGGAAACTATAACCAATAAATTGTGTGGGGCAGAGTGTAAACTATAATGTAAACTATAGTACACAGTTAGTAGCAATGATTCAATAAATGTTCATCAATTGTAACAAATGTACCACACTAATGAAATATGTTGTTAATGTGGGAAAGTGGTGGGGGAGGGGTTTGGGCATATGGGAACACCCTACATTTTTAATATAACACTTATGTAATCTAAAGCATTTTTTTTTTTAAATCAGTTGTGTTTTATAAACTAGCAAAGAATATTTTCCATTAAAAATTAAAAGTAATTCTTTCACAGTTATATCTAAAGGAATAAACTGCCTAGGAAAAATATTTATAAAGAGATGAAGTAGTTGTGAAGATGGAGAAACGTTGGATTCCTCTAGGTTCTTGGCTATCATGCATAAGAGTTTATGAACATGCCAGTTTAGTTAGGCCAGTAAAAAGAATTTATTTGGGAAATGGGGGAAAGAACAGAGCTTGCTGAGAAATGGGAGAGAAAGATGGCAATATACACCAAGATTTGATGTGGGCCCCTCTAAGCAGAGAGAGTGAGTTCTGCCTCATGTGATTACATTTCAAACTATTAATTATTCAACTCCCTTGCTAATGATTAGAGGATGGGCCCCAGCAGTTATTGGTTACCCTACCTATGGTGGGACCAATGGTGAGGACTATTTGGAATATCTGGGGCCAAGGGGAGGACCCAGAAAGAGAACCTGGGACCTCAAGGTTAAACCCAAGGTCCCAGCCAGGTCTTGCAGCCATGTCAGCTGGCCATGTGGTCTGTCAACCATGTTGTGGATCATCTTCTCTTCCATTACCGTGTACTAACCTGCCTCAACTCTCCGCTGGAGACTTCATGCCCTTATCCTTAAGGGGGTGCTGAGGGGTGATGGTCATTCTTTTGCAGTTACTTCCTGCTCTTTAGGGCAGTAGTCCCTGCCTGACAGGCCATAAACCTCTCTGGCTATTTACTGAGGCTGAGGAAAGACAGGTCCAACACTGTGGTTGGAACTGGCTGAAATCCCCATGTGAGTAATTTGTTTTGGAAAGCATTGATTCTGAAAGAAATAAACTTAGAATTCTGAAGATATATGGCCCCACTAAAAGGATAAAGAAGATGGTGTTAAGTGGACCCCAAAAGGGGTCCTGCTATGACATACTGGACCACAAGTGTGAAAAAGGCCAGGTGCTTCCAGAGGCTGAATCCTCCTGAAGTTGGTGAGCTTCACCTTGCAGTTTTCAAATGCTGTTTAGGACTATTCCAGAGTGATTAATATAGAAACAGCATTTTTCTTGAGAAATAGGCCTGTGTTCCCCCAACATCACCCCTGTTATCATGTTAAGGGCTTTGTGATTTTGAAGTACTAAAACGGCAAGAGAGGTTTTTTTTTTTTTTGCTGTTTTAGGACTTCTAAGTCACAGCTAGTTTCTTCTGTGCTGTTAGAATAGATAATGGGGTTTGGTATAAATTGCCAATCCCAGTTTTCTATGGTGGTGATTAGGCTTAAGACAGCTAGCCAAGAGGAGGATGAAAAGAGGCATTGCCCTTTTAGTTATATATAGGGAGAAACTACAGGAAATGAAAACAGACAAGGTTTCTTAATGGGTGCCTGGCTTGCCTTCCCCCTAGCAATAAGTGTTTGGGCTAGAGTTAGAGGGAACAGCTGGCTTTGACATAGACACTACTTAGCTTTGTCTCTTGAAGAGTTGTTTCAGGCTATCCAATGACTGGCACACGTATATACTCCCATCAGGTGCTTTTGGTGAGCTGGCACCTCCTTGGACAGCTGGCTTTGGCTTCACTTGGGATAAGTGCACCCAGTTTGCAATCTCTTTAACTTTAACAGCTGCAGGAGTGGTCAGAACCACAGATAAAGGTCCCTTCCATTTTGGCTTTAATTGAGAGTGAGGTCTGTTCTTCTGCCAGGTTTTGATCAGAAACTGGTTTTCAGGTCCTGGGTGAGGAAAGCTTACCCACAGACCACCTTGAAGGGACTAAGCTGAAGTGGGTCCTAGCCACCTCGTTTGTCATTTCCCTTTCTGGGGGAAATTCTTAGCCCTGGCAAGATGGCATGTGGGTCTACCAGTCCTCCCCAGGGTATGAATGGGACAGGTTCTTGAATAAGGGCTAGGAGGGAGACATGGGTTAAACACATCATTCATCTGGTATGTGGTGAAGACTGTGAGAGTTTGCCCTCAAGTTAATTTGGTGACCTTTTTAATTTAAAAGGCTGTTGTTCCTACTGCTATCGGGCAAGGTGGTCATTCTTTATCTTATAGGCATGTTAATTAACTACTTAGAAAATGAAGTTTACCAGTACTTTTAACATGTTCAGTGTCCCTCTGCATATGATGTAGAATAGAAAAGATATCACTATAGTTATCAGGCCTATATCTAGAATAGGAGAGATATAGGTACAGTACTTAGTACTAATTAATGCACTACCCAATGCATATGTTTTTCTTTGAGCTGAAGTTTATAGATCTAAGCTCCAGGTTTGCAATACCATACATATTATCTCTCCATGGGAGCAGGCCTTAATGCCAATTTTGTTTAAGTTCTACTTACATCACTCTGGTGATCATTACTCCACTTGGTATGATCTTCACACAGCCAGCATGCTGCGGCACCATTAACCCTAGAGAGAAGCTAGGAAAGTAGGCTCCAGTATTCCATAATTCCTTAGAATTATGAAACAGTACCAGTTTGGAGGCAATGCCCACTGTGCATCTAGCCATATCAAGCCATTGCTGGCTGCTGTAGGACTTTGAAACTGCAATGTACTCTCCATCCACTTCAGGAGCACAACCAGAGATGTAGTAGATACTTTTATTGTTTTAGAAGTCAGTGACCAACCTAGCCAATACCTCCAATGGAGAGGCAACCTCCAGTGTATTGAAGGCCTGGTTTGAATGTACAAGAGTTTGAAAATGCTGAAGCTTCTTTTGTTTTTTTATACACTTTCTAAATATTTCCAATGCTATGTATAACATAACAAATGAACTTAGCTTGTGAGTATTTTGCTTTTTAATTCTACACTTTTACCATGATGATATTAATTACACAGGTATTTTATTTTAGCAGCACAAGAAAACTTATTATCTCAGTTATTTTATGAAAACTGAAGATTCCCAATGGAATTAAGATTAGCGTTCCTTACCACCACCTTAACATGAAGATTGAGGTGGCCTCTAACAGGTTTTCCTGTTATGAAGTTTCTTTGTGCTATTAATATCAGGTAAGGTCTTTAATTAATAAAGACTGCTTGGAATTAGTCATTTAAATGCTTTGGCTTAGAAGAAAACTCCTTATAATTAGCCATAAGCACATAGACTGGTTACTTTATGTTGAGACAAGCTTATAAAATTAGAGTTTGCAACCAATGAAATTTACTTTATCCATTTAAGAGAAGGCAGATCTACATTTTCTTCTTTAGCTTAATTTCATTAAACATGAACTTACAACTTTCATCATTTTAAAGATTTAGTACATATAATGTTAATTTATTTACTTGGTATTCTAAAAATCAAAGAGATAACACCCAAGCTTAATAAATTGAAACCATCATAGTTTATGCAAAGAATATTCTTTTTCCTTCTATTACAGGAGGATAACTTTTTTAAAAAATAAAATTCTAAAACTAAATAATCTTTAAAGCATCCTGACTGCTAGGTTCTCAAATATATTACAACTGTTTAATTTGTTTTAATTATAATTTAGAAAAGATCTTTTCATAACTTTCACAGACTTTTCCTTTACTTACTGAAATTTGGTAATAATAGTACTATTAACTACCCTCATTTTAAGGCTGTTAAAAGGTTTAAATTCAGAATTACAGGACAAACTATGATTCTTAATTCTCCCTGCCTAGAAGAGTTTTAATCTGTTACACCTAGCCCCTCCCTCAGAGCTCTTGCAAAGAGAAGGCCCTGGGGATGGGTAGGCCAAAGAGCTCAGGAAAATCTTTTTCCCTTTCTCAATAGTTCATATATTTAGATTTCTATATAACATTTCCATCCTGCTTAGCATAATTTGGGTTCTAGGAATATTCATCACATATATAACTGCATATTTAATTTTTTTATCTCTTTTTTAATTTTTAAAAAATTTTTTTCATATTTAATTTTTAACAATTTGAATAGAACTATTTTAAGAATTTTTTTTTATGGGTAAAAATCAAAATTCTCACAATACATACAAACATTTGCAAAATGATATATAAATATATATGCATATATGTGTATTTGCTTACAAAAATGTTATATATATATATATATATATATATACATATATTTTAAGAGGTGCTTAGATTACCTAAAATATTACACGGAACTCACTGGGATTCCCATGTTGCCCACCTCCCACACCTCCCACCACATCCCACACAAAAATCTCCCACAGTGTGGCCCACCAACCTCAATGAACTTACACATCCTGGAGCCTTGCCACCAACCATAGACCACAGTTCACACTGTAGACCACACTCCCTCCCACTCAGTTCTGAGTGGTGTGTGCTAATTATTCCAAAAAACTGGAGTCTATTTGCTGTTAATTTTTTTGTGGGGGCAGCAGGAGCCTCTCAACTCTTTCGAATTTGGAGATATAACCAAGAACTAAAAGCTAAAGCAAACAAATAAAAGAGTTCCTGATCACCTGAACAATCTAGATGTGGACGTAACCACTGGGACCTAGTTTGATTTCTTCATTTGGTTACTGATGTTAACTTTTGGAAGGCAAGAAAATTCTAGCTGTAAACTGGTAGCTAGTGCTTGATTCAATGGAAAAATAAAGCAAACTTTTAATAAGTTTCTTAACATGAAAAAAAAATAATAAGAATTTTTATTTGTTAATTTGATATTATAGTTCCAAAGTATGAAGATATACACTGAGCAAATAGGCAGACATGAAGGGTTTGATACAGAAACACAACTTACTAATGTTACTTAATATCTTCATTCTTTTACAAAATAAGTTTAACTGTAAGATAACATTTAAAAGATTTCTTTGAAGGCTTTTTAAAATTACTCTAATTTGCACTGTGACCATGCAGTTTTGCATAAGAATTTGGTTCCTTAATTATTGACTTATAACCAAAATGTCCCCATTGCTTTAATACAATTTTCCTTTGCCTCAGAACTTTGCTTATTTTCCACTTTGACTTTAGCAGACCTTGGGTGAGCAAGCCTAATTTTATATATGCTCACTGAGGCTATCAAAGCCTCAGAGAAACTGGTTTCTCTCATGAATTGCTGCTTTTAGGAACCCCCAACATTCAAGGCAGGAGGCCTCCCTCACTTCCCAGTCCTTGGAGATAACAGGACTCTAGTGGCTGCTGGACTGGAAGAGTGGATGTTCAACCCAAGAGTCAAGAATTTCACCAGGCAGCAATTTGGTCCACACTTGGAGCCATGAGAGAAAACAGTGTTACTAACATCAGTGCAAAGACTGGAAACAGTGGTTTCTCAAGTTTGCGTTCCCCTGACTATAGGGGGCAGAAGCTGTCATGAAATAACCATAAACAAATGCAAGGGGTGAGGCTAGACATGAAGTAACCATAAACAAAGGCAAACTCAGTTTATAATTACCACAATAGCTGAAGTTGAAAGGCTAGGTGAAGTTAGTTATAAAATAACCATAATCAAAGGTAAGTTTAGTTTAAAATGATCATTACAATAGCTGAAATCTAAGGTGCATCCAAACAGTTATAATAATTTCAGTTACTATCCTTCTGTTCTTTCAATATAAAAGCATCTATATAATGATCTTAACTCATTTACAATTTCTAGTACATTTTCACTTAAAAACAATTTGAGTACTTTTGTTCATTAAGCAACTAAAACAATTTTATTAGTAACAAATTTGCTAAGTTTTTTCTTTTCTCACTGTTGAATTAATTCCACTTGTTATTTCTTTATATATCAATTTTAATTGCAAGATGGCATTGACATTCAAAGACATTTTTTTTTAGGTTACCTTTCACTGTTATCCAATTTGTAACAAGTGAACCCCAAATCTGATTTATGAGTTTCTAGGCATGAGCAGAATAACAAAGTTAAAGCAAACACTGGTTAGAACAGAAGAGAGAATTTTACACTTAGCTTAGCTTAGGAAAAGACTTGACTTTAGAATCACATGGACACAAAGATCCCAGTGTCTATCCATGGCAGTAACTTCATGCAGGACCCTCCAGCTTTGTTCCTCCAGGAAAACCCTGGGCAGCTGCTAGATATGGAGCTAAGGGATCTAGAGAAGCCCTGTCCCCAAGGAGACATGAATTGGGAATGCACCCCATTACTTACTCCCACAATGAGTAAAATCACACCAGCCTTTTTCTCTGGAAGAATTGGAGTGTTACAAGGAAATTGTCAGGGTGTTGCATCAGATGGAATGAAAACCCAAGGAGTACTCTGAGGGGGTGGATGAATGAAGTTTTATTACTTACGGGCCCAGAGGAGCGTCAAGTCTCCAAAAATCTGAGCTCAGTGTCTTGATTTTCATAAGTTTATATAGGAACTCTAAGTGGGCAAATTCCTAAGCAAGCGGACAGGCAGGATTACAAAAGCAAAAGGAGCAGAGTTAGCTTATCTTCCTAAAGCAGAGGGCTATTAGGGAGGAAAAGAGTCATTATCTGTTTAGAGTTGTAAATTCCAGTTGAAAGGGGCAGTAGGGGAGTGCTTATCTTCCTAATGATGTGGATTCCAGGGAGAAAAGGGAGGAAGGGAGAAAGGGACGAGGGGAGCTTATTTTCCTAAAGTTGTGAGTTTGTGCTGAGCAGGGGTTAGGGTCCCAGTACTTCCTTTATCATTCCCCCCTTTGATGCCCTTATAATTCTTTATGGGTCATCATCTGCTAACATAGGGATTTTTCTAGAGTCCCAAAGGGCTGATATTTAACAAGAGGTGTTACTTGATGTTTTAAGGTGCTTAAGCAGGAAGTGATGTATTGTTTTAGGTACCATAGAAACATAGCCTGAAAGTTAAGAGGAAGAAGACTGAAGCTATTACTGGCATGAACTGCAAAATCCAGGAAAGGTGATACTGGAAGTAGTTCCCATTGGCAGATGCCTGATATACATGGTTTAAGTGGCCTTTGACTCATTCTTTTAGTAGGGCCACCTTGTCCCTAATTATCCCTGAGGAATTTGCATAGAAACAGCATTCTTTCCCCAGGGCCTGGCAGATACCTCCTGAAACTGCGGTGAGCAAGTCTAATCATTGTCTGTTTTGTAAAGCTACTTCTACCAACGAGTCTATCTGGTCTTGCAAACCATCAAGAGCCCCCGGTATTTCTTCAAGGTTATTTGAGGTTTCCAATGCTAGGGTTTGTAAGCCCTTCTGACCAATTTGAGTGAGGCCCCTGCTACTGCTGTGCTCCTGACTACTCCTAGTCCTAAAAGTATTGGAATTGCCTGTATTGCTCATTTGGCTCAGGAGAGCTCTCCAGGCAATTCTTCTCCATACACTGAGAACGATGGTACTGGCCAAGCCAGGTAACAGATGCCCTGGCCATCCTGGGGTAGGCACTGGTAAGCATTGGTGCCACAGACCCAGATGGTGGAGTTTGCGGTGCATCGGTCAGGCTCATTGAGTGGGCGGTGGTGTTACAGTTAGCCCTTCCAAGAAGCAGGATGATTGAAGGAGACCTGGTAGTTATGTTTTTCCAGTTAGCCAGTTTTCCTGGGGATTCATTTATGCGGACTGAGAGGAACCTGGTTCCTGCTGCAGAGCTGTCATGAGTCAGGAGGGTTACATTCCATGGGACAGGTATGGGGAAGATGGTTAGACTTGAGGAAGTGCATAGCCAGCAGGATGCAGCCATGTTGGGCTGGGATTCATTTAGGAGTTGGTGGAAATTTTGAATCTGGTTCAAAATGACATTGAGGTGGGCTGTTCTAACTTTGGCTTTTAGCATCTGGGCAGCTTTACTGATATTTTTAACCAGGGTTTTCTTTGGGGGTTGGGTTACCGGGATCATTTGGGTCAGTATGAGGTCCCCTGGGTCCAGGCCCGTTGGGTCATATATTCCGGTTTACTAGTTTTAGTCCTGTTTGGGCCTTTAAAAAGGTATTTTCTGATCCAGTGGTTATGTTTAAGAAGGTGAGTTTTACAGGGTTACAGGTTTCTATGCCACACCCTGCCAGGCTGGGGATTTTCTGTAGGACTTATGGAGAAGTCAGTGGGACCCCCTTCCAGGGAGCAGTGGCACCTACCAGCAAGCTCCAAGAGTGGCAGAATCCTCCACTCTTTTGGGGTTCTTGGCAGATGTATTTGTCATAACTCCCATAGTTGTGGCCCCTACACCCTCTCCTGGGGGCAGGTATGGCGGCATGAGAGTATGGGACAACTAGCAAGGTGTAAGGAGCATGATCTTGGATGGCCCTGCAAGTGTCAAATATTACAGAGGCGAACTTGCACCTGCTGAGAATGGGACTGATGTGTTCAGCATGGATTGTTTGTCCCAGCTTTGATTAACTTGCAGCTGCCATAGATTTTGGGAGTGGGTATTGGCTCCTAGGGAGGGGGCAAGGAAGGAAAGGATAAGCAACTCAAGGCACAGAAGCATCCTATTATACACCAGTAAGCAATTGCAATTAGGGCTCTATTCACTATAGTCCAGTCTGCAGGGGCTAGAGCAGCAAGTCCAACTCCAAATACCGAGGCAAGTAGGTTGTATAAGTACAGGATCCACCAGGAAAGGGGTCCATTCATCAGGCATTTGATGAGGTCATTGCTCGGGTATCCCAGGAGACTCACACTCTCAAGGGGTGGCCAGGTATGGGTTGGGCTGTCCAGCTGTCTTGCTCTTTATAGGGGTGTGCCTTCTTGACCCTGGAATGATGGATTCAAGGGACAATGTCTGCAACTTTAAGAGCAGTAGGATTTACAAGGATCGCAGTATGTGGACCTGTCCAGGAAGGCTGAAGTGGTTCTTTTTTCCAGTCTTTGACCCAGATTAGGTTCCCTGGACAGTGGGGGTGCACTGGGTGTATCAGGGGGATGAGGTTCCGGGACAAGACAGTTTTATGTATTTTGGCTAGAGTTTTCCCCAGTTGCTGGAGAATGGAATCTTGGCTAGCCTCCCCCAGAAGTTTGAGATTTCCTTTGAAGGCCTGGATAATTGGGGGTGGCCATCCAAATAGAATTTCAAAGGGTGAATAACCTGGGGTACACCTAACTTGGAGAAGGGTTAAAGAAATTAAGACTACCCAGGGGAGACCAGTTTCTTGGCAGAATTTGGCTAAGGTGGCTTTGAGGGTTTGATTCATGCGTTCAACTTTCCCTGAACTCTGGGGCCTGTAAGCAGTTTGGAGTTTCTACTTGATTCCTAACATTTTCACCAGCTCTTGGGCTATGGCAGCTACGAAGGCTGGGCCATTGTCACTTCTAATAAACAGTGGCAGCTTGTGTCAGTAAATGATTTCTCTAAGTAAAACCTCAGCCACTTCTCTTGCCTTTTTGGTGTGAGTGGAGAAAGCTTTGACCCAGCCTGAAAAGGTGCATATCATCACTAACAGATATTTGTACCCCCGAATTGGTTTCACTTGTGTGAAATCTACTGTGAGATCTTCAAAAAGGGTTGTCCCCATGTGCTGGACACTTGCCAGAACACGGGGGCCCTGCAGTGGGTTGTTTTTGGCACAAACTTGGCATTGGCTGCTGATGGTAGCACAGAGAGAAGTTAGCCAGGCTATGTATTAGTATCTCCCAAGCAAGACTTCTAGTGCAGTTTTCCCGAGGTGGATAACTTGGTGGTATTGTTGGATGAGGGCATGAGTGGCTCCTTTTGGGAAAAAAATCTGGTCATCCGGGGGCAGCCAAGTTCCTTTGGGGGTTCAGCTTCCCCCTTCTCTCTTGGCCCATTCTTGTTCTTCTTAGGTATAGCTTAGTTGATTAGTTTCTTGTCCTAAGAGGGACTGCTGCAGTGTCAATTCCGGGACTTGTATTCTGTGGGTTCCTTCAGCACTTGCCAAGCTGCTTTGTCAGCCAGCCTGTTTCCTTGACCAACAATGTCCATTCCTTTCTGATGTCCCCGGCAGTGGATGATTGTGACTTTGTCTGGTTTACAGATTGCTTCTAACAGTTGGAGTATTTCTTCTTTGTTTTTATTTCCTTTCCCCCTGCAGTTAGGAAATCTCTTTCTTTATAAATTGCCCCATGAATATGAATGGTAGTGAATGCTACCATTTACCGCTTGTAAATGTTTACCGCTTGCCCAGTGGCTAGCTGCAGAGCTCAGACCAGTGCCCAGAGTTCTGCTCATTGCACGGACCATCTCTGGGGTAGAGAAGCCACTTCCACACCCATTTGGTAGTGGTGACTGCATATCCAGCAAGTTTTTCCCCGTTTTTAATGAAACTGCTCCCGTCTGTAAATAGTGTCTGATCTGGGGAAGGGAGCAATTTTTCTTGGAGGTCGGGGCGACTGGCATAAACTTCCTCGGTCACTTCAACACAATCATGCTCAGGAGCCCATTCCTCCTCTGGCAAAATGGTGGCAGGGTTTAGATGGCACATTGTTTCTATTGTCACTCTGGGGTTTTCACAGAGTAAACCTTGGTAATGTGTGAGCCAGGAATTAGACATTCATCGGTGTCAGTGTGACTTCATTAGGGCAGTGACTGCATGTGGCACCATAACATGAATAACCTGTCCAAGAGTTAATTTGTCAGCTTCTTTGCTGAGGGTTACGGTTGCTGCTAGGGTTTTCAGGCAGGGCAACCACCCTGCAGCCTCGGGGTCTAGCTGCTTGGAGAGGTAGGCAATGGGTCTTTGCCAGAGACCAACTGTTTGTGTGGAAACCCCCCAATGCTACTTTGTTCTTTTCATGCACGAACAGGTTAAAGTTTCAAGTTACATCTGGAAGCTCCAAGGCAGGGGCTCGACCTAGTTGTCTTTTGATGTTTTGAAAGGCCCCCTGTTGAGCTTCTCTCCAGGCAAGGGGCTCTTTTTCTGGACCCGTCAAAACATCATAAAGGAGTTTGACCATGGCTGCAAACCCTAGAATGCAGATGCGGCAGAACCCTGCAGCCCCGAGGACCTCACAAAGCTTTCTTTGTGTGGTGGGGATAGGGATGGTGCAGATCACTTTCTTTCGTTCAGGTCCAAGTGTCCAGTGCCCTTGTGTGATGCTGAACCCCAGGTACTTGGCCTGCTATTTACAGATCTGGGTCTTTTTCCAAGACACTTTGTACCCAGTCTGTGTTAGAAGTTGTAGGAGAGTCTGGGTCCCTCTCCAGCAGTCCTCTTCCATCTCACTGGCAAGTAGGAGGTCAGCTACATATTGCAAGAAGGACCATCTGCAGTCTTCCCAGGGGTAGGTGGCCAAATCTACTGCCAAGTCTTCCCCGAAAAGGGTAGGGGAGTTTTTGAAGCCTTGCAGGAGCCAGGTCCAGGTTAGCTGATTTTTCTGCCAGGTTTTGGGATCTTTCCACTCAAAGGCACCAGCTTGGGGGTGGGCAGGGGGGTGGCTGTGGGCAGAAGAAGGCATCTTTCATGTCCAGGCAACTGAACCAGGTGGCTTCAGGTGGCAGCTGTCCTAGCAAAGTGTATGGGTTGGGAGCAACCTGATGTAAGGTGAGAGTGGTGTTATTAACGGCTTGTATATTCCTACACTGGTTGATAACCGGTCCTATCTGACTTCTTTACTGGTAATAATGGGGAGTTCCAGGGTGACTGGCACTTGATCAGGATTTCTTCTTTTCTCAGGTGATCTGTGTTTGACCATGCCCAATTGAGCTTCACCGGGGATCGGATACCTCCTTTGTCAGACCAGGTCAATGGTGATGGGTGCATGGCTCCATTCCATTCCCAGTGGGGTTTTTTTTTTGCCCAAACCTGGGGAAAAAATTCCAGCAGATTTTCCAAATTCTGACCCGAACTTTCTTCCACATGAAGTCTCCATTCTTCATTTTGGGGTACGGTGATGAGGAGAGTGAGGCTGATCCCGAGGCTTAAGCTTGCTGGCCCTTAAGCTTGAAGGTAATCTGGGCTCCCAGTTTGGTTAGAAGGTCCCTACCAAGTAGGGGAACTGGACATTCAGGCAGGTACAGAAATTCATGAGTCACTTCATGGCCACCAAGCTGGCAAGTTGTTGACTGGCAAAAAGGCTGTGGCTTGACTGGTCCCCAGTCACTCGTATGATATTAGTGGTTTTTCCACTAAAGGGGGTGCTGGGGGTTGTGGCCACAGAATATTCAGTGCCAGTGTCCACCATGAAAGTCATTGACTTGCCCCTGTATTGTAGTTTGACCATGGGCTTGTGGGGGCCAAGTTCCAGTGAGCCCAGTTGCCCCTATTCAGGGTTGAGCCCTGCCAGACTGATCAGATGGTCTTGGGGCTCAGTCAGTATTTCCCTTTAGGGAGGTTCCCTCTATGTGCCTGAGTCTTTTGGGGGCACTCATTTTTCCAGTGTCCACTTTCTTTGCAGTTGGCACATTGATCTCTGGCCAGGGGTACCCTTCTGGTGCTTGTCCCCCCCCTTCCTAGGTGGCCCTTCACATTTGATAGGGTCAGGATTTCCCAAGGCTGCTGCCAGTAGGGAGGCTTGATGTTTTATTCACTTCTTGGCTTCTCATTTGGCAGCTTCATCTCCACTGATGAATACTTTGTCAGTGACTTCATGGAGTTGAGAGATGTTCATCCCTGTGAACACTTCTAATTTTTGGAGCTTTATTTTAATGTCCATTGCTTCCTGTGCAACAAAGTCAGCAATCACCATCCTCTGGTTTTCCGGAGCTTCTGGGTCAAAAGGGGTGTAGATTCTGAAGGCCTCGCAAAGCCGTTCATAGAAATCTCCTGGAGATTTGTCGGGCTTTTGAGTAACTAAAGTCATCTTTGTCATGTTTGTGGATCATTTTGCCCCTTCTTGGACCCCTTGAAGGGGTGCTTCCCGATTTTGCTCTAATGAAGCCTGTCTAGGATCAATGTTGAAGGCCCAGGTCTGTTGGGCCTTTGGAGCTCCCTCTCATGCCCAGTCTTCCAGGTTTAAGATGCCAGTATGGGCCTGCTCCTGCAGCCACTTTGTGGCTTTTGTCAGAATCTGTCTTCTCTCCTCTGTATTAAACAAAGTCAGGAGGAGTTGGAGACAATCATCCCAAGTAGGATGATGATTTTGGAAAATGGATTCCATGAAATCAATAACGGCCTGGGGCTTTTCCAAGTAAGAGGGGGTGTGGTGCTTCCAGTTTAAGAGGTCTGTAGTTGTGAAGGACTGGTAGTATAAAACAGGTCTCCCAGGTCAGATGGTCCCATCCTCTCCAATCTGGGCCAGACCCTGTGTTTCACACAGAAGCATCTGTAATGCAGGTTGTGCCTACTGGAGCCTCCTTGCTATTGGGGTTCCAGGGCTTTCCTCAGAAGGGGTCAATGTTCCTGGAGGGACCGAAGGTGGGGGTGTTCCTGGGAGATCTGTCTGCACTCCCAGGCTAGGAGGAGAGGCTAGAGCAGCCAGACTGTATGGCGGTGGTGATGGGGGTGGTGGGTCCTCCTCCAAGGACCCTTGATCAATTACTGGCTTCCGGAGTCCCGTTCCCTGTGCAACAAAGACCCTGCTCTATCCCTTTTTTCCAACACACAATTGAACCCAAGGGGGCAGTGTCTGGGGTATCTCTAACCAAGAGTCGATATAAGGAAACTGACCAGGGTGGCCAGGAGTTCCTGTGACAACCAACCACACTGCATGGACCCTGGCGATATCCAGGGTTCCTTCTGAGGGCCAGTCAATGTTAAAAGTGGGCCACTCTGCATCTGCAGGCAGGATCATCCCACCCACCATATCCATGGGATATAAGCCCTCTCTCACTTGGAGTTGGAGTGGACATCACTATCCCAGTCCCCTCAGGATTGGGGGAAGAACTATGGACTAGAGTAGACTTGATGATATTCTCTTGTTCACATATGGTGATTCTAGCAATGCAAGAAATTATAACAATGAGGTGGAGCCAGTGGCCACTTGACACTTTTGGGGTAGGGAGGGGATGAGCAGTTGAAATACAGGGGCTTCTTTGGGAGTTAGAGGTTGTCCTGAGTACCGTTGTGGCAATGGATGTAGGCCATTTTAAATCAGCACACACCACTCAGAACTGAGTGGGAGAGAGTGTGGTCTACGGTGTGAACTGTGGTCTATGGTTGGTGGCAAGGCTCCAGGATGTGTAAGTTCATTGAGGGTGGTGGGCCACACTGTGGGAGATGTTTGTGTGGGATGTGGTGGGAGGTGTGGGAGGTGGGCAACATGGGAATCCCAGTGGGTTCCGTGTAATATTTTGGGTAATCTAAGCACCTCTTAAAATATATGTATATATATATATAAATAACATTTTTGTAAGCAAATACACATATATGCATATATATTTATATATCATTTTGCAAATGTTTGTATGTAATCTGAGAATTTTGATTTTTACCCACAATAAAAATAAATAAAAAATTAAAAAAAAAAAAAGTGGGCCACTCTACTTCACATAAATTTTGGAGGGTGCTGGGGTTCATCTGGATGCCATAATGTCCAGAAAAACTCTTCTTGAAATTCTTGAGCATGCAGTTTAAGATGGTAGGTTTTGACTGTGATGAGCCCATACCCTACATCACTGGCACAAGACAGAGAAGGGAAGGGGTCACCTCTTTCAAGGCCACTCAGATGCCAGCCTGTCTGCATCTCTCATAAGAACTTCAGCTCATCTTAGCTAAGGTACCCGGGCAGAGATTGGGTGGGCTGATATGCCATATGACATAACCACAGAAAACAGGTTAGGGCCCACACAGGCTCCATAGTACAAGCTTTGGAGTCACAGATTGGAATAACAAAGGCAAGCCTCTGTCATCCTCACTCACACACACAATCACTCAGAGATTATGCAGTCCCTCACACAGGGATTGTCCTATTCTGGAATCACAGTACTCGAGATTTTGAGAAGTGATCTGTCTCCCCTTCCATCTGGAGATGGGCCTGACTGAGGACTTGGCACCCAGGGCCTTATCTTTCCAGAGTCTTCTGGCACTGTTCAGTCCACCTCCCCACTGAGTCAGGATGGGGTGTGAGGATGCAGCCCATGGGGATTGCCTCAGATCGAGGTCCTGTTAAGAGAATGGGTGGCACCCACTTTGTTCGCTTGGAGATCGCCATTGGCTGCGCCCATCAGCCCCAAGCCAGAGACACAATGGGCCTGATCAGTTGGAGTTTCCTGATCGGGGAACCAAATGTTGCGGCAGATGGAATGAAAACCCAAGCGGCACTCTGAGGGGCAGAAAAACAAGGTTTTATTACACACAGGCTCAGAGAAAAGTCAAGTCTCCAAAAAATCTGAGTGCCATGTCTTAGTTTTCATAAGTTCATATAGGAACTCTAAGTGGGCAAATTCCTAAGCAAGCAGGCAGGCAGGGGTTACAAAAGCAAAAGGAGAGAGGTTAGCTTATCTTCCTAAAGCAGAGGGCTATTCTGGAGGAAAAGAGTCATTATCTGTTTAGAGTTGTAAATTCCAGGTGAAAGGGACAGGCAGGGAGTGCTTATCTTCTTAACAATGTGGATTTCAGGGAGAAAAGGGAGGAAGGGAGAAAGAGATGAGGGGAGCTTATTTTCCTAAAGCAGTAGGTTTGTTCTGAGCAGGGGTTAGGGCCCCAGCACTTCCTTTATCAATAGGAACTACTCTAGATTTACTGGTAAGGCATTTGCATGAGAGAGGATGGACTATAAATCCAACAAATATACAGAGCTTTCCATCTCAGTGAAATTTCTAAGTGCCCAGTGGTGTGGGGCATGTTGACATATCACTTCTAAAGTGAAGAATAAACTGTTGCATCTGGCCCCTCTTCTGACCAAAAGGGAGGAACCATACTTAGTTGGCCTCTTTGGATTTTGTAGACAACATATTCCCCATTTGGATGTGCTACTCTGGCCCATTTACTGAGTGACCAGAAAAGCTGCTTGTTTTGAGTGGGGACCCAAAAAAGAGGAGGCTCTGTAACAGATCCAGGCTGCTGTATAAGCTGTACTGCCACTTGGGCCACATGATCTAGCAGATCCAATGGTACTGGAAAGGTCAGTGGCAAATAGAGATGCCATCTGGAGCCCTTGGTTGATCACTATAGGAGAATCCCAATGCACACCCTTAGGATTTAGGAGTAAAGCCCTGCCATCTTATGCAGATAATCACTCCTCTCTTGAGAAAGAGTTTTTGGCCTGCTACTGGGCTGGGCTATAGTACAGCTTGAATGCTTAACCATGAGCCACCAAGTTACCATGAGACCTCAGTTGCCTCTCATTAGCTGGACATTGTCTGACCCACATAACCATAAAGTTGGGTGTGCACAGCATGACTCCATCATAAAGTGGAAGTAGTATATACAAGATAGGGCGCAAGCAAGTCCTGAAGGCACAAGTAAGTTACACGAGGAAGTGGTTCAAATGTCTATGGCCACTCACTCCTACTACATTACCTTCTGTTTTGAAGTCCAATTTCATAGCTATGCCCTCTTGGAGAGTTCCTTACAATCAGTTGACTGAGGAAGAGAAAACTTGGGTCTGGTTTACAGATGGTTCTGCACAATGGAAGTAGAATTTGCCTGGATTATAAGAGATCCCCTAAGGCATGCCTTGTGATTAAAGTCGATGGAAAACTGCAGACTAACAATGTTCTAGAATCTTCAGGAATAAAGGTGTGGGTCACCCCACCAGGCAAAGAACAATGGCCAGCTGAGGTGCTTGCTGAGAGTAAAGGGAACACGGAATGGGTTGTGGAAGAAGGTAGTGATAGATATGAATGTCAACCATGTGACCAGTTACAGAAACAAGAACTATAATGCTCATGGACATTTCTCCCTTGTTTTGTTATGGGTATGTTTGTATATGTACATAAAATGATTATCTTTGTTGTCTTCCTTATCTTTTTTCCTTATTATATGAAGTAAGTTGTATCAGTTTCATGTCATAGTATTTAAGGATGACAAGTTTAAGAGTCAATATTACCAAAGGACTTGCACCCTATTCTGGAAGGACTTAGTGCATTTCTGTTTGTGTGCAAGACAGTTGAGTATTGTTAGGTGAAAATTAGAATTATGTTATTGTTTTTATTTGGGGAATAAGTATATTTTAAGGTGATGTATATAGCTGCTAAGTTGACAAAGGGTGGACTGTAATGGTTAGGCTAATGTGTCAATTTGGCCAGATATTTATATATGTATATATGTATATATCTTACCTTAATACATCATCTTATTCAAATGTCATGTCAAGGTAACTCAACTCATAGTATGATTTTGAGCTCATGTTAATTTCTTCCCTAAAGTCACACTATTCAATACTTATTCCCAACTCTAATTGGTGCCCAGTTCTTTCATCAAGTAAGCATTGGACTAATTTTAATACAAGGGCATTTCATGCACTTTAATCATCAGTGAATTGATTGCATTTATGGATAATTACATCTACGATGTGGAGATTGCCATCTGCAGTGAATGACATCTCATCCAATCAGGTGAAGGCCTTAAAAGGAGTGATTTCAGCATTCAGAGAGAGAATTTACTGCTCTACTTCAGACAGATAGCATCTTCTGGGGAACTCATTGAGGATGGATTTGGACTTGTGCATCCCACTGTCATGTGAGACAATTTTGCAAACTGTCATGTTATTTACAGATATGTCCTGTCAGTTCTGTTACCCTAAAGAGCCTTGACTAATCCAAGGCTTCAAATTTCTGGCAAAGATATCTTGTTTTATTTCCTGTTTCAGGATTAGTCCTATTCAGAACTTTCTTGTGTGCACTAAGCCGGGATTCTGCTGAATTTTTATGTTCTGTGATTCCATACCTAGGGTTTTCCCTCCAATGGATTTCAATCATGTTGTTTAAGGATATATAATAAATAAAAGCATATCCACATAGACTGCATTCATGTAGAAGTTCAACCCTGTGTGAGTATTTACTTAAAGTTTGGCACTGTGGCTTGAAGACTTTTCTACATTTGATATATTTACACTGTGAGTCTTCTCATGTCACATTAAGGTAGAGTTTTGACCAAAAGCTTTCCTATACATATGCCATTCATATGTTTTCTCCCCAGAGTGAGTTTGCTTGTGTTGAGTGAAAGATAAAAGATATCTAAAGATTCTTCTACACTGATTACTGGCATTAAGTTTCTTGCCCATGTGAAATCTTTTGTAGGAATGCAAGGTACAGTCTGGCTACGTGTTTCCCAAGTTCATTAGATTCAGAGGGTCTCTCCCCAGTGTGAGTTCTTTGGGCATATATAAAAATCAGTGTTCTGGTGGAATTCTTTCCCCCATTCATTATATCTATAAGTTATCATGTTTCTAAAAGCAATAACTAGAGACTTGGTAACAGTCATATGATTTACCTCCAATGTAAAGGTGTTTGAGCTGATTAAACAATGACCAGTCATGGAAGGCCTTTCCACATTGGTGGCATAGGGATTTTAAACATGGGAGTTAAAATATATTGGGTCAATGGGTAATTCTGAGGGAAAACTTTTGCAAAAATCTTACATTCAAAATTTTCCTCTTCACTGTGAAATCTCTGCTGTTAGTATGGATAAGAGGCAGTTAAAAGTTGGCTCACATATTTTGTTCATTAATTTCTGTACATACAAGTTCATGGCAGAACATTTAGTTTGAGAGACTCCAGTTAAAATCTTTCTCAGGTTATTTACATACATATGGTGAATTACTCCCCTACATGCACAAAGATTTTTCTCTTTTGTACCAGCTAAGCTCAGAACTATCTAATACATTTTGAAGGCTAGATTATGTTCTAAAGATTGGAAATATGATCCAGTCTTATTCAAATGTAATATCATAGGAACTCAACTCATGGTATGATTTTGAACTCAGCTTAATTTCTTCCCTAAATTCACACTACCCAATACTTATTCTGAACTCTAATTGCACTCAGATGCTTGTGCTGAATTCATGACATCTCTATTTGGGTAGCCAGCTTTCACAACCATGAAGCTTACCATTGACACAATGGTGCATGTGTCCCTCTTGCTGATATTTTGCTGATATCATTTCTTCTTTCTCATGCCCTCTTTTTTATTAATATAGTTTTTTTAATTTTTTAAAAAGATAGATTACATAAATGTTACATCAAAATGTGGAGGATTCCCATATGCCCCACTCCCTATCCCTCCCACACATTCCCACATTAAAAACATCCTTCATTAGTGTGGTACATTTGTTACAATTGATGAACACATATTGGAGCATTGCCACTAAGTGTGGATTAGAGTTTACATTACAGTTTAAACTCTCTCCTGAACAATTTTGTGAATTATGGCAATATATATAATGGCCTGTATCTGTCATGGCAATGTCATTCAGGACAATTCCAATGTCCTGAAAATGCCCCCACATTACACCTATTTTTCCATCTTTCTCCCCTCAGAACTTCCAGTGGCCACTCCAGATCTTCCACACCAATGATAAAAGTTCTTCCATTGCTAGAATCACAGTAAGTCTATAGTAGAATAAGAGTAAGTCTACTCTAATCTATTTTTCATCCCCCAATCCTAAGGATTCTGGGATGGTGATGCCCCCTCTGCCTCTAATTGAGAAGGTTATTAGATCCCATGAGGCATCTCATGGCCTTGTTTTCTGCCTGAAATCATTGCATTGTTATTCATGGAATGAAAATGTTGAAAAGAAACCAAGACTCATGTAAATCTATTTCAAATATTGTCCCTTTCGATGGTTAATTTTATATATCAACTTAGCTAGGTTTTGGATGTCAGTTGTTTGGTTAAGCAAGCACTTTGCACCTATAGTGCTTGCTCTTTTCCAAATTCCTCTCTGAGTTCCTGAGTTCCTTCTTTCCATCGTTGTGGCAGTTTCTCTGTGCCTCTGCTTTCTGCCTTCCATTTTTAAAGGACTCAAGCAAGAGTACCAAGAGCCTCCCTGGGTCATGCCTCACTGAAGCAGTCCAATCAAAGGCTCCCCAACTAAATACAATCAAATCAAACTGTCCCACACCCACAGGAATGGATTAGCTCCAAGAATATGATCTTTTCTGGGATTCTCAGAAAGCTTCAAATTGTCACACCAACTTACCAAATCTTTTCAAGCATCATTTCCTGATATATAATAGAAGGATAAAGCATATCGCAAAAGCTGTTGCAAGTTTTAAGTGACATACTGATATGAAAGGCCTCATGTATTGTGAGCTGTAACCAAACTGAAGGCCTTTGTCCTGGAGGCTCTGGTTTCCTGCTCAAGTCTGCAGTCTGTCTAGTCATACCACTCAGTTATTATTCTTGAACTCTTGTTTTTTCTCTCCCCTTTTGTGGGAGTCCCTGTTTCATGGAAGTTCATCTACCTGGGAAATTTTTGTATATATTTTTATTTACATTGTCTGTGAATGGATAAAGATGCAGATAGAATCACCCTATACTGTTAACATTGGCACCTTCATGGGAATAGGATTGGAAGAGAGATCCACAAACTTTTTAACAATAGTGTATAGCCAAACTATATTGCTTGACTTGTTACAGCAAACATTTATTTGTTTTATAATATTTTTAAAAAAGAAAAGTTTTTTTGAGATGTTTTGAGTTTACAAAACAATAGAGTCAATACTCTGATCATGACCTTTCTATATGAACCCTTCCTAGATTTACCTTTTAAAAATTGCCTAGTGTGAAGAAATTTCACCGTTATGTGTGGTTATATTGGACTTCTTTCATAATCACTCAGGTGACCCTTTAAATCTGTAATCTTTTTTACTTGATATCTGACAGCTTTTCTGGAATTATTTGATAATTTGATAATATTGTGTCCTTTATTGGTTACTATTTATAGAACTGTTAGATAGAATTTTCTCAGAAAGTTTTACTATGATTAAGAGAATTAAAATACCATACCCTTAAACAAAATAGATGTTAATTTGTCATGCAGCTTTAAGATGTAGCCATGATGGATGAGAGAGAAAATTGACTTATAAAGAATGCCAGAGAAAGGGCTGGCACCAAGCTTCAATTTTTGTTACTTTTCCTGCTTCCTATCTGCCACACAGTATTCCCTAAGCATAAGAAAATGTGAGATGTAAGAAAATGGAATCCTGAGAAGGAAGAGGAAAGGAAAAAAAGAAATGTCCAAACTTTTAGTTCAAAATAGAATTAAATGAATAAACAATCTCCTATGCTACCAGAAAAGAAGAAAATTAGAAAATGTAAAAAAAAAAAAAAAAAAAAAAATTTGCAAAGAAAAAAACTTGAGAAAAAAGAATCTACAAAAAGAAAAGGAGAAATAATTAAGGAAATAAAACTTAAAAAGACACTTCTCCATAAATACTTACAAAAGACCAGTAAGCATATGAATAGAAGCTTAACATCACTAGCAAGTATAGAAATGCAAATCAAAACCACAAGATACTTATTCATAACCACTAGAATGACTGATATTTAAAAAACTGAAAATAAAAAGTTGAAGAGGATGTGGAAAACTAAGAACACTATATATATTGGTGTGTGTACAAATTTGTGCACTCATTTTAGAAAATCATTTGAGGTTTACTCAGAAAGTTATGTATAGAATTGCCATATGACCCTGCAATCTCACTTGTAGTCAAATACCCAGAAGAACTGAAAGCAGGATCCTGAACTGATATTTGAATCCTACTGGTCATAGCAGTATTATTCTCAATTGCTAGAAGGTAGAAGCAACCTCAGTGTCTCTCAACAGAGGACAGGATAAACAAATTCTGGTATATATGTAAATGGAATGTTATTCAGCCATAAAAAGGAATTAAATTCTGATGCATGCCACAATGTGGATGAGCCTTGAAGACATTATGAGTAAAATAATTCAGGCACAAAAGAGTTTGCTTTTATGAAATAAATAGAATTTGTAAATTAATGAAGCCAGAAAGTAGAATAAAGGTGGGGGTGAGGAATGGGCATTAATATTTCATTGGTGTGGAGTATCTGTTTGGGGAAAAGGAAAAACTTTGGTTATGGATGATGTTAATCATGGCACAACATTGTGTATGTCATTAACACTAGTGAATTGTATAACTGAATGTGTATAACAGAACATTTTAGGTTGTATTTTATTTCCAGAATAAAAATGCCCTCCCCCACACCCAAGAAAAGTGAGATTGTATGCACTATAAATATTTTGTTAGGCTTTGACTTTTGTCTAATAAAGTGAGCAAGGAAAGATGGGATGGGTGCAGTCTGGTACTTATTTTTTGGGTGGTAAGAGGGAATTCAGTTCTTGCCTGATGCGATCTATTTTCTCAATGAATTTTTAGGTAAGATTATCAGGTGAAAGAAGAGGGAGTAAAGGATGGAAGAATATTGAGAAGATTGCATCTAGATGTTGTGGTTTCTGGGAAGATTATTTTATTAGAGAAAGAGGAACTTAAAGCTTTCTGTACAATATATTTTGTGCATTTGGTATGCAGATAATTGTGAATTTATATTCCTCTAGGTGTGATACTTTGTGATATTTTGTCCAGCAGTCCTCAGCTGTTTGGTGAAATCATACAAGTTTAAAGCCAATGGTGGGACTCATCCATTGATAGAATTTTTCCGGAAAACAGAGAGAACAGTAAAGAATTTTAAGATTTATGAGACAGTGGCATTCTAAAAAAGATGAGAAAGAAGAGCATTGTATTTTTTGTTTTTGCTTGTTTGGTATCTGGGGTAGGGTATGGTTGGTTTAATAAAATATATCCCCAATGATGTATAGTTTCAAACTATATTTATTCATTTGATACTGAACTTTTAATTAAAAGTCCTTGTATTTTGATTGAGGGGATTTCACTAGTGATACTCAAAGTTTACTTCTTGCTCATAATGATTTTAGGATGCTGTAATTTCATTTTCTTTAGGAGAGTCACATTTATTGGTCTGTGCTCTCGACAAATGTTGGAGTACAGATTTGGGATAACACTAATGTTCTGATAATAAAATCAGACTTTAAAATAACTTTGGTTAATAAAACACGGTCTTTTTTTATTTTTTCTTTGAACTTTGCAACCATTTTCTAACAAAATCCAGACAGATTTTTTCTTTTTATGAAGACTATAGCAAATTCAGTGATAAACTGATTGGTAACCAAATTACACAATATGATATAATTTAAAATATGACCCTGTTTGCAACTTTTTGATTTCCATAACTTTCCCCAAAAACTTTGCATAAAATTTTTCTCTGAATTATGCAGTGTCAGGTTCTTTATTGGTTATGGCATAGGCATATATTGGACAATTACAGAAAACAGAAATCCAGATACCAATTCAAAACACGGAGAGGAAATTGACTTGCAAAATATCAACTACGTAGTCAAGGGCAATGACGTCAAGATAAATCTGCCTTAATGATCCTCTTATTTAGTTTTCAGTATTGCTGTATTCTATGGTTCATTTAAGTATATGATTTTAATTTAAAAATCAATGTAAATAAATATATTTCTGTTATAAAGTATCAACAATTTACTGTCATATATATTTAAGAAAAAATGGTAAGTAAACTTAAAATTAGTCAAAACAATTGCATTGGCCTCTTGCAGAGATCTTTTCTCTTCTCGTTATTATTATGTTAAGCTCTTCTTTCATTTTTCCACCTCATTCTGAAATGACTTTGAGGCAGGATACCTTCCACTAAGGACCACTCTTAAAACTTTACATTTCCTTCTAAATCATTAAACAGAAGCATTGTATGACCTATGCGTGCATATTTAACAAATCTGTAGTTTGTAAGGAACAAGAGTTTGTTCCCTTTAGCAGTAATTTGTATATTCCATTAGAATTGGGAAACACTTTTAAAATTTTTCAAATTTTTAATTTAAAAAAATCTGGAATTGAGAATTGTTTTCTATGTAATAATATATTTTAAAAGGTTTTATTAAAATTATTATATGCATTAATTTTCACTATTGTCTTGGATTGAACAAAATGACATGAAAGATTTATGGAAATCATCATGAGAATAACAGAAAAGACACTTTTATTAAATATCAGATCTTCATTTTCTTAAGCATTGGAATCATGTCAATTAAACATAGTTTCATATATGTGTGTTATCATAAATATTTGCCCTAAACCCTTTTGACACTGACCTATGAAATATATCTTTTAAGATGACTGTTAGGAATTCTTACATTTTTACTACACTAGACCTGGAAAATAAAAATAATGTCACACTCTATTCTCTTGGGACTTTCTCAAAACAAACACATAGATATATGTAGTTTAGTAGTGAAATAATGATTGCTCATATATTTGGTGCTCAAAATATACAATTTGCTGTACAAAGTTGCCACAATTGATTATGGTGTATCATACTAGAACTTACTACAGTATGACATAATATGTATTTTATGTACCTTGTAACTTTCTAAAAGTTAAAATTCTGAATTCATGAACACATTTCAAACAATGTGTATTATATAAAAATTATGATCTGCATTTGAGAATACAACTACAATTAAGAAAAAATCTATTCAAACTCATAAAAATGGAAAAAGTTAAATGCAAAAATATCAAAACTGATCCAATATTTCAGGAAATTCTAGCATTTCTTAAACCACTTAAAGGAAAATTAAACTTTTGTAAAAAATTGAAACACCAGGTCCAATTTTACTGGAGTATGCAATTATTCTAAGCATTAAAGGAAGAAATCCTACTAATCCCACACCAACTCATTCATAAAAAATAAAGAAGACCTATTCAATTAATTTAATAAAAACAGTATAAACATAAAATCAAAACCTTTTAAGAAAGGGAATTATGACCCAATCTCATTCATAAATATAAATGAGAATGCTAAACACAATATTAGCAAAATGATTTCAGCAAATCATGCCAGACATTTAAAACCTCATGACCAGTATATGCTAAAAATATATACTTCTCCATTAGAGATTCATATATTTAAGGAGAAAAACTATATCATCTCAAAAATAGTAAAAAAAAAAAAAAAAAAAAAAAAAAGTGATAGAAATTCTTAACAGAGGAAGATTTTAAGAAAACTTCATCTGTTACAAGTATGTGAAAGAAAAACAAAAGAAAACTTAGAGTGAACATCATGTTCAACCTCCAGAGGACGGGAAATAAGTCCAACAAAGCTCAGGGGCCTTTCACCTTGGTGAAATTTCTAGGTGTCCAATGTTGTGGGGCAAGTTGAGATAACCTTCTAAGTGAAGGATAAGCTGTTGCATCTGGCCACTCCTACAACCATGAAAGAGGCCCTACAGGTAGTGGTTCTCTTTGGATTTAAGAGGCAATACATTCCTCATTTGGCTGTGATATTCCAGCCCATTTACCAATTGACCTGAACTGCTACTAACTTTTCCTGGTGACCAAAGTGACAGGCTTCTTAAATAAACAGCAAAAGTTAACAATTGTCCATCCAGCTCTAGATATCTCCACTGATATTCAAATATTTGAACTAGATAATCATTCAGGAAGTAATCACCACAAGACCCACATCAAAGTCAGACTTTGACTTGATCCACTAATATCTTTTTTGACTCATTTTAAATATACTTCATTTATGTGCTTTTCCTTAAGGGTCTAAGTTCCCTAATTTTTAAACAGCATACCTGTAGAATTTTGTGAAGGGAAAAACTGTTGCTGACTTGTTCATCATTACATATAATTTCTGCAATTATACTCCTGATGTGAACACTTGGCTTTCTGTTGAACAAGGGACAATGATACATTAAATGTATATGCAGAATTGACATTATTGATGAATTCTAAAAAGTAATATTGGATTATGTTTGTAAACTGGTCTTTTCCTCTGGGCATATTAGAGTGTTTTGGATTCAGAGGTTTTTCTTTTACTTCATTAAATAATGATTAAGACTTTGACTGGGCCACATCAGTAGAAAATTGTATTCTCATCACCATGGTGAGCAGGAACTCACAGAAAAACTGCACTGAAGAGAAGGGAGTTTGGAGTTTTTGAGCTGGATCCCAGGAAGTAAGCTTACAGATGACTATGGTTATGTGGAAAAAGAAAGTTCCTGGAAAGAGAAACAAGTTGTTCACCTGATGGTCTACAGCTGGCCTTGTGAAGATAGTAGAGGAGTTGAACCCAAAGAGAAGCAAGCCCTGGGAAGAGAGGAACCGGGGAAGCCTAAACCCTCAAAGATGTAGGCAGTCACTTTGCTCCAACATGTGGCAATAGACTTTGTAGAGGGAAGTAACTTATGCTTTATGGCCTGGTAACTGTAAGCTTCTACCCCAAATAAACACCCTTTTTAAAAGCCAACAGATTTCTGGTATTTTCCATCAGCACCCCCTTGGCTAACTAATACTGTATATTATTCATTTTCCTTAATGGAGGCCGTGTTTAAAAGGAAGGAGTACCATAGGATATCAGTTCAGTTATATTGATATTTGCAAACTTTGTGAACTTTCATTCATTTTCTAAGCCTTAGTTATGGTCTTCATATGTGTGCTGTGGGAGTGGATGACACTAGATGATATTGAAAGTATGATCCAGATCACACAGCTTGAAGTTTCCTGCATAAATGAAGGAAACACCTCATAGACCGAAGGTGATCTTGGCCTATATCCCCATTTTCAATCAGTCTCACTAGCTTTTTTGTCCAATATTCTTTATTTCTCCTTAATAAAAGGGCCTCCCTGAGTGTTAGGGAAACAGTTTTGCATGGTTTGAATGATGAAAGAAAACTTCAAAAGATACTATTTTTGTGGTGGACAGTGAGGATTAACAAATTTCACCCAGAAATCTTTTCACCTATGTGCCTTCTAAGTTCAGGACTTTTCAAAAGGTGGGAAATTTTCCATGCTGCACATTTACAAAGGAAATAATTTGCATATTCATGAAGTATTTTTAAAATGAAGTCATAAATGCAGTCATAGAAGTACATGTACAGGATTGAATGAAGATCTTCATCCAACTTGAAATTTCAAATTACTGGAATACACCACTGATAGGGTAAAAGGATTAATAACAGTATTCATTTATTCATAACTTCCATAATTATGCTATAAACAGTATAGTTGCATTGAATTGCCTTATTTTAGAGGCATAGGTTTTTCAATGTAAAGACTTAAAATGTGCAATAATATTTGCAATGTTTTCTGGCATTGCTTTTTTGTTGTTGTAATAATGGAATCCTCAAAAAAATGGAAGTGCCTAGGACCTTTCTCAATCCATGAGAAGTGTCTCAAAATCACATGTTCCTTAAAGCAGAACACAACTTCCAAACCATGTAGTACTTAAAATTTGACCTGTTAAAAGGGCAATAATATTGACCATGTGTGGACTCATGAAGGACAAAATAAGCCCTAGAATGTCAGAGCTGGAATGGATGAGATCTTCTGATCCCTTGCCTTTGTGCACAGGCTCAGAGAAGAAAAGTAACAGAGAATGGCAGACAGATCTTCCTTTTATGAGGTTTGCAACTATATATAACAGCATACCACCCTTCTGTCCCAGCTGAATATGTGACATTCACAAGTCTATGAAAAGAACAAAATGGGGCAAGGACTTAGATAGGAGAGGCATCATTTCCCTTCAAACAGCTTGTTTGGACACCACGCTTTCCTCATGGCATTCTTCATGTCTGTGTTTCTCAGCATGCAGAAGAGGGGGTTGAACATGGGGGCAACCATGGTGTAAAATAGGACAAACACCTTGTTGTCACCCACAGAACCAGCCATGGGGCCAGAGGTTCTACGATAATCAATAAATGTATGAATGAATGGATAAATGCTCCAGTAACAGAGGCCATAACCAAGACATAGCACACATGTCTGCTCATGATGATCATACAGTGAAGGCATCTGCAGATGGCTGCATAGCAGTTGTAAGCTATGACCACCAAGATGAAGATCTCAGTGGCACCAAAGAAGTGGGTATAAAACATCTGGCCATGCAGCTGTTGTAGGAGATGGTCTTCCAGTGGGCCAGTAAGTCCTTGAGCAGTTTTGGAGCTACAGTTGAGGTGAAGCAGATGTCCATGAAGGACAGGTAGCTGAGGAAAAAGTACATAGGCTGCTCACTGAGGTGACCTGATGGTGAGCAGAATGAACAGGTTTCCCAAGAGAATTGCAAGATAGCAAAGTGAGAACAGCACAAAGCAGGCAGTCTTCACATCTTCATCACTAAAAAGGCCCAGGAGGATAAATTCTATGATGTTTTCATGTCCAATTGCTACGGAAGGACTGATAATTTAGAGGGGGAGGTTAATATACATGAAACACTAGAACTTTTGAAATTGTTGATTTATTTTCAAAGTCAGTCATTAGATACATATATATTGATTGATTTAAGATAAAATTGTATTGAAGTATATCATTTATACATGAACATATATAAACAATAAGTGTATAGTAAAAGTTCTGAATTTAAAAAGCAAACATTAATTTCATCATACAAGGCTCCCATACATCACCCCACCACCAACACCTTGCATTGTTGTAAAATATTTGTTACAAACTATGAAATAACATCATTAAAATATTACTACTATAACACAAATCTTAAATTTGGTGTATTTTCCCCCAACCCACCTGATGCTTAACACCCTGTACTAGTATTATACATTTGTTATATAATTCATAGAGACAGTTCACATATTTGTTCTGTTAACCACAGTTCCACAGACTTCTTTTTTTTCATATAATAAATTTTTATTTTAAAAGAAATTTTAGATTACAAAAAAGTTATATAGAAAGTATAAGGGGATTCCCATATACCCAACTCCCTCCCCTCTCACATTTTCCCCTATTAATAACTTCTTACATTAGTGTGATACATTTGTTAAAATCGATGAACAAACATTGAATCATTGCCACTATCCAAGGTCTATAGTTTACATTATGGTTTACCCTTTGCACTGTACAATTTTATAGGTTTTGACAAAATTTGCAATGGTCTGTAACTGTCATTGCAATATCATATAAAATAATTCCAAAGTCCTAAAAAAAAAAACCCTATGTTCTACCTAGTCTTCCCTCCTTTTCCCTCAGAACTTCTGGTAACCACTATCTTTATTTTATCACTATCGTTTATTGATTCTTTATTATGACTCAGTCACTCTATTTGGTGCTAGGGGTACAGCAATGAAAAATATATACAATCTCCACTAACACATTGGCTATAGTTCATTAAAGTGAACACATAATCACAAAAATAATGCAAATAATTAATTGCAATTGTAAAAAATGCTAAAATCTCACACTTACCATGAAAAACAAGGTGAACATTTAAATGAAATATTCTTTTTTAGGTCAATTTTGAGATGTAAACTTAGTGTTTACATTAAGTGTTTTTATATTTCTGGCATGTATAAAAAAGCAATGATTATTTAGTCTTCACGGGCAGAAAAGGCATATATATTCACATAACTTTCCAGTATCACTGTGCTAAATCTTGAAAACTCAGTAATGTCATTAGACTTCAGTAAGCTCATTATTTTAAGTATTTGGCCCCTGGATGAAAATTCTCAGAAAGTCTTCAGAACATTTTTATAACATTAAAAATAATTTAGGGAAAAACAGAGCAAAAAGCAGATCTTTGGGTTTTAGGAAGTTCTTGGATTTGTTACTTGAATTTCATCCATGGACTCCAAATTAATATCCTGAGGTCTAATATCTCACAAAGTCTCTGGAAGTTTTACTGCCACATAATCAAAAGTCCAGTTGCAATGGTCCTGAATGTGGTGCAATTTTTAAAAAATAAAACTTTCTTTTCACTGTGAGTCATCTTCCTTATGCTTGAAAATGATAATGCCTCCTTGAATTTTACCAAAAGATATAAATGATTGAAATAAGTAAATATATATACTATATGATAGGAATAATCAATATTGTAAAGATATCACTTTACCCAAAATGATCCATATATTGAATAATTTAAAATCAAATATTTGACAAAAAAATCATGAAATTTTAAAAGTTGATTCCAAAATTCAGAAATAGCTAATATCCAGAATAGGTAAGGTAACTTTCTAAAAATAGCAAAGAAGTATACATATTCTTGCAGATATTGAAGTATATTACAAAACTATGGCATTTAAAGTATAGTTGGAATAAACTTGAAGGCATTCACTAAACATACCCTTAAATATATTTGGATTTATTCTTTCTTTAAGTTGACATTTTGAATAATATGAAGTAACAAATTTTTCAGGTATTAGGACTTTCAATCTCCATCTAAGGAAGAAAAAAATAGGAAACTGTCTCATGAGTCATAAAAAATATATTCCAGAGGTTGAAAGATACAAATATATCAGACAAAAAAGAAAAATATATTAGAGGAGCAGAATGTATTTATAGGTTGGGGTAGAGAAAAATTTTAAAACACATAAAACAAATTCATAAAGAAAAATATAATACATTTTAAACTTCTGTGTGACAAAATTCTGCATGAACAAAAGTATTTTAAAAAGCAGCAGAACGTGAGTAACTGTGTAACACCTACAAATCAATAATAGAAATATAAGTAACTCAATTTTGCAAAAGAGTAAAATATTGTAATAGGAATTGGAATAGAAATTCCAATTGTTCAATAAGCATATATAAAAGTACTCAACCTCATTAGGATAAAGGAAAAGCAAATTAAACAATTTTTATCATACATCATTTTCAGGAAAAAAAAAAAGGAAAAACCTGTCCATATAAAGTTGGCCTCCTTTTAAAAATTGAAGATGATGTAGTAAATGTATTTCCATGTCCTTAAATGATATTCAAGACCCCGAAGTTTAGAGATTATTAAGTATGAATTTACAATGAATTACTATAATTTATCCAAATGATTCCTTATTTTTGGACACAAGTTATTTCCAATTTTTCATAAGTAACATCCTTGTGTGTTTCTATCAATAAATCCCTGTCTTTGGATTTCTTATCATTTTCTCAAGATAAATTCCTAGAAATGGAATTACAGATGGGAAGAAATGAACATTTTAAAGGTTTTTCCTATGTTAATTTGCTCTCTGGGCCTCAGTCTCCACATTAGAAGATGGGATAATAACAATACCCACCTCCCACGACTGCTGAGAAGATCAAAGGAGATAATTTGTTGTAAGTTTTAGGAAACGATAAAGTCGCATATAAAGTTTATCATTAACCATTCCACCCCATTCCCAGGAATGCCACTCCGTCCCCAGGCATGCTGATTAGCTGCGTCCTATTGCAAGCTGGCCCCATGCAAAGGCAGAAGGTTAGTCATTTCCCCTGGAAGCCAGAGGCTGCTGTGGCTCCCTGCTGGCGTTCTCCTCCCTGGGGAAGCGCTGTGCTAGGCTGCCTACCTGCAGTCAGGGCTGGAGCAGAGCAGCCCGGGGAGCAGTAAAACAGAAAACAAACAAAAAGCAAAAAGCAACGCACCTGCTCTCTGCCGTCCAAACCCAGCTCCGAGAAGTCTAATCCCAAGGCCTCGCTGCTCGGTGGATCAGGGAGAGTGACTAATACAAAAGGTAACACATGTGGTATTTTATTTTTAATAGAAAAAAAACTTAACTTTTGAAGCCTATTCCTAGAATTCATATGAGCACACAGGCACTGGCAGCCTCACCATCAGCCTCGCTCTCCCAGGCCCCACTCAGCTCCAGCGAGATGGCCCCAGGGCCAAGCCAGCACTTCCGGGTCCCCGCTTGGTGGCACAGGTGGAACGAGAAAACAAAGCCAGCAAACGGCCCCAGGAGTCCCTCGCAGGCCGACTTCGGGGTCAGAGGGAGCAGAGCCCTATAACCACAAACCGTGCAGGGGAAAAAACAACGAAGCAAAATGGAAGAGAAACTCGGCGCAGTGAAGTAAAGTTGGCGGACTGGGGTGCTGAACCACAGCAGGGGCTCCAGCAGGGGCTCCGGGGAGACTCCCATTCCCTCTTTCATTTGCATATGGGAAAGACTGATTTTCTGCGGCTAATCCAAATTTATGACACATCAGGTGATATTTAAGGGACTCAATGGAGCATTTAATAGCCAAACATTTTTCCTGATTGACCTGGTGACCCAGAGATGGATGCCCCCTGCCGCCCTCCCGAGGCTGTATGTGGAATTGCTGCCGAAGGGGCTGGAGCTGGAGCTTCCTGCCATGTAGAAGTCAGGTGCTGCGGGTTGGGATGGGGATGGGGGTGGGCGGTTTAGTTTTCTCTATTTCAAAAATTTCACTTGTCAGGGGCTTTATAGCTTTCAAATCCCAAGCCTCATTTATGCGGAACACATTTGTAGAACGTGTATTATATGCCATTGTCTTTTTTACACATGATCTCAACATTCTTAATCCCGACTGATAGAGGAGAAAGCGGAGTTTTAGAGAAGTTAGGTAACTAGCTGATAAGCGGTGGAGCCGGGACTGAAACTCGATTCGGGCTGAGTCCAAAGTCCGGCACTGCTCACCGTTCAGTGGTTCTTGACCTTGGGTTGTATCTGGTTCTGAACAAAATCTGTCAGGAGTCTGGGTGAGGGCACAGCGAAGCCAGCCGGCTCTGCCTAAATCTGGGAGAAGGCTATCATGACATTTTGATCTTGTCTCTATTTCTTCTCTGAGCTTTCTGTTTTCAATCCCATCCATCCCGGGAGCTCTAAAGAAGCTCTTAATCACCAACGACCAGCTCCTTTGCTTTGCCTTATGTTGAGGCCACTCCACTAAGAGGCTTCCCCAGGAGAAAACTCCCCAACCCTTAGCTTCCCATCCTCCAGCAACATGGACTTGTTTGTTCTCAGGAAACCCACGTGGCCCTGGTTGAGGATTTGGGGAGTATATAATTTATGTATTTTAATGCATAAGAAACCACCCACAAAATTTAGTGCCTTAATAAAATAACCTTTTGTTTTCCATAATTCTGGGGTCAGCGACTTGGCCTGGGCTCAGCTGAGCAGTTCTTTCGCTTCCTTTCTGAAGTCAATCATGTGGCTGCAGTCACGTGGCAGCTCCCCTAGAGCTGGATGGCTTAACATGACCACTCTCACCCCTGGCTATGGGTAATGCTCTTGGCTGGGCCTCCCTCTTTGCAAGCAGTTTCAACCGTCAGCCTGTTGTCCTGGGCTTCTGCAGATAGTGCTCTCAGGGTTCTGAGAGGCAGAGAGCAGAAGCTGAGAGGCCACTTGAGGCCCAGACTTGGAGCTCCCATAGCATCACTTCCACTGCTATCTGTGGTTCAAAGCAAGGTCCAGACCCTGGGTGGTGGAGAAAACTCCACCTCCTGATGGAGGGGAAAGGGGACATGCAGACAGAAGTGGGAGGGCTTTGTGGCCATGTCAGCTGGATAAAGGAGATGCCCTAGCCCAGTGCTCTTCCAGCTTTAAGCTACATGAGTAACCTGGGGGCTGGTGACAATGCAGATTCTGATTCAGCAGGTCTGGTGTGGGGCTCGGAGTCTGTATTTGCAACAAGCTCTTGGGTGATGCTGATGCAACTGGCCCACGGATGACTTCTGGAGTAGCAAAGTTCTAATCATTGACATGGGTGGGTCACTCCCTCTTCCCTACTCAGCTAGGCTTTTGCTGGCCTGGCTGATAATGGGTGAGTTCTCCCAAAGAGAGCTGCCAACCTGGGCCATTAGTTTGGGATGTGCACCAGCAGATGACTTAAAGAAGGACATCACAGAGCTGCATAAGAATCCTGGAGACCTGGAACAACTTGCATATCTGCTGGAAATTCTTGACTTTCTTGCAGACTCTGTGCCTGTGATTTTCAGCATGGTTTGTGACCACATTGGGAGAGATCATCCAATCTCGATGCCACCAATCTCTTTGATAGGATTTAAAAATAGTATTATGAAAACAGATTACTCAGACCAGATGGATGGCTTTCTCAGTCCAGGATGGACTTGTCTGGTTAGACTCGGTCCCAGTTAGTTCTCTTGTATAGCTCTTCCCTCCTCAGGTCTGGTCATACCATCAATTCAGGAAGGCCCCCAAGCTCAAGGACAGCTGTTTAGGAAAAGAAGGCCTGGGCTAGAGCATGAGGCTGCTGGCCATAAGAACCCAACAGAGCATCCTCCTTCCAGCAGGGACTGCTGACACAGTTTGTAATGCAATAAAAGTGAGTGTCCCAAGCTTGTACCTGTCATCTAGCTGACACGGGAGTAATCTGGCATTCATAGCAAGAGTGGCCAACAATTTGCTGTCTGTTCTGATGTTGCCAAGTCCTTTTGTCCTCACAGTTGTGGCTCACCTTGGGGAAAATGAGGCAGTGCTCAGAGCTCTTCTTTCAATAGTGGTGCCACAAAAGACAAACCCAGTGTGAGAGTCACAGGCATGGGCTATGGGCTGTGCTTGTGCTCATCTCTCTCTGGGTGACAATGAATCAAATCCAGGTAACAGGTCAACACCAAGAGGCAGCTGCTGGTTCCTTAATGGAGTCCCAGATTCTTCTCAATGTAGGGGATTGAAAGTACAAACACAATTAGACAAAGTGTTCTGGTTATAGATTCACAGGCTGCTGCTATTTAAAGGGGACTCAGAAATCAACTAATACAAGCCTCTTGTACAGATGGTAAAAGCAGGGCTCAGAGAGGTGACATGACTTCCCTGAGACCATAAAAGTTCCTCCTGATTGTCCCAATTCACTTTAGAGGCTCAAACAGAAAGTGGCGGTGATGCATATTCTGGGGTCGTGGCCATGCTTTGGGCCCTTCCTCTAAGTTTCCTTGTACCATCACTGGAAACTCTGGTCCTGTATTTCACATTTTCCAAATCATTTGTTCAAAATCACGACTCTGATAAAAGCTCTCCATTTTTTCCTGGAAATTTCTCATTTCATATTGTATCATTTTTATTCAAGTCACATTGATAAATGGAGGAAATGTAACTCTTCTGAGGGTTGTTTTCTATCAAACTCTTTGTGTCCTATGCTTTATTACTGATAGAAAGGACAATAAGAATCCAACATCATAGCCAAACCACCCAGAAGGCTTTCCGGAATTATATATCAGATCACTTTTTCTGTGAGGTGCCTTCTAGGGGCTGTGGAGGAGCAAGGGGAAGGGAAGAAATTTTGTGCATGATGTTGGGCACTTTATGTACATTAGTCTATGCAATCCCTGTAACAACTTTAATCTGATTTACTGAGGAGAAAATTGAAGGTTAGAGAAATTAAATAATGTGCCCAAGATTACACAATTAATAAGTAGAAAAGGCTGATGTAGAACCCAGATCTCCAAACCCTTTGATCTTTGCTCCATACCTGTGGTTCTCAAAAGTTTGTCCAAGGCTGTGTTAGAATCACACAAATTCTTAGAATTCAATCTCCAGAGATTATGATCTCACAGAGCTTGGTTGGAGCCCAGGATTTATGTTATCTGTCTATCTATCTATCTATCTATCTATCTATCTATCTATCTATCTATCT
>JAKSZT010054371.1:2119511-2231226 GCA_026826555.1 Tolypeutes matacus | reverse complement strand
TCTATCTATCTATCTATCTATCTATCTATCTATCTATCTATCTATCTATCATCCATCATCTATCTATTTCGACACGTATATCTATTGGTTAGCATTTTATGCATAAACTATCCCAAAATTTAGCCATCTGCTGTAACCCTTTAACCCTATATTTAGCTCATGATCCTGTGAGTAGGGAATTTCGACTGGCTTCACCTGGTGGTTCTTCTGCTGTCCTTTGCTGGACTCATGCAACCATGGTCAGTGGTCAGGTCAACTGAGAACTGGCTGATTTAAGATGGCCTTAGCTGGAAAAGTTGGTGTGATGGCTTGGAGCTATGTACCCTAGAAAAACATGTTCTTAAACTTAATCCATTCCTGTCAGTGTGAACTCTTATAAACAGGACCTTTTGCTGAGGTAACTTCAGTTAAGGTGTGGCCCAGCTAAATCAGGATGGGTCTCAACTCTATTATTGAAGACCCCATAGGGAAGGTCAGAGAGAGAGAGAAATCCAGAAGGAGAACCCAGAAGCTGAACATCAACAGAACCCAGAGAGAAAGGAGCCAGGAGAGGCTGCCATGTACATTATTGCCAAGTGATGGAAAAGTCAAGGATCTAGGCTCTCTGGCAGCCAGCCCCAGAGCACCAGTCTTCTGGGAGAAAACATTGCCTTGATTTTTTGACTCCTCCTAACCTCAAAACCATGAGCCAATAAATTCCCATTGTTTAAAGTCAACCCATTACATGGTTTCTGACTTAGTAGCCCAGGAAAGTAAAGCAACTCCTCTCTGGCCCATTGGGTCTCTCATCTTCCAGTAGGCTAGCCCAGGCCTTTTCACTTGGTGGCAGTATTAGGGGGTCCCAAGATCAGCAAGAGAGGGCAAGTCCCAGGGCACATGTACTTTTCTAGTATGTACATGCATCACATTTATTACTGCCCCACTGGCCAAAGCAAGTCAAATGGCCAAATCCAGAGACATTGTGAGGGGATTACACAAGGCAAGGATACAGGGAAGGAAATTATTGTGACCAGGTTTGCAAACAATCTACTCTATAGAGACATAAGCATAGACAGAGCATGGGCATGGGGGAGTGGGCATGGGAATGTATATGGACATGGGTATAGATATGGATATAGATTTGGATATTTACAAAATACACATAGAGATAAAAGTTCAAACTACCTGAAGGTATGAAACCATTTCTCTACTTTATCCAGCCCCTTCCATAATGACCCTACTCTCAAGAGGTAATGACCTTGAAATATTTATGTTTTTATCTGGAGGTGTGTGGCAGTTTGAAGCTTTTGTGGACCCCAGAAAATCTTGTTCTTAAAGCTAATCCATTCCTGGGTGTGTAAACTTATTGATTAAATTACTTCAGTTAAGGCCTTTGATTAGATTGCATGACCCGGGGTGGGTCTTAATCCTCTTACTGGAGTCTTTTACAAATGGAGAAACAAAAAGCCACAGTCACAGAAAAAAGCCACAAAGACAGAGAGAAGCCTCCAGAAGTTGAAATCAACAAACCCAGGAGAGAGAAAAGTCACATTCAGAGCAGCTTGAAGCTGACAACAACAAGGCCTGGGGAAGAGGGGAGAGAGAGCGGATGCCGCCATGTGCCCAATGGTCCACAGCTGCAGCTCAGGGAGAAAGTGTTTCCTGATGATGCCTTGATTTGGACACTTTCACAGCCTCAGAACTGTATGCTTTTAACCTAATAAATCCGCATTGTAAAAGCCAACCTACTTCTGGTATATTGCTCCCAGCAGCTTTTAGCAACTAAAACAAGGTGTATAACTTTTAAATTGTTATTCAACAGTTTAAAAAATTATTATAGTTATATAAGCATACTTAAAGAGTCAAATTGTCCATCAAAGTTCCTTACAAACAACATAAACCCTTAGTTTACTCTCCTTAGAGGAAACCACATTTAATTTTTTTTTTAGCTGATTCTTTTGGTCTTTACCTATATATTTGTAAGAAATATACTTTTTCTCCTTCTTCATTTTTCAGTATCTATTGACCTCCCTCAGAAGGAGGAGCTACGAACCTTTTTTATCTTACCTAAGCACACATCTTTTGCACCCCCTCCTGCCAGGGGAGCTGTGTCAGAACTTCTCCATTGCCAGCCTGGGATCCAGTGGTCCCAGGCCAGTTAGTAGAGTTAGTCTTCATCTATCAGCAGCCCATCATCTGGAGTTTTTCTGATGTTGTATTTTATTCTTTTCCTTTCTTTTTATGGGCTTACATCTTTTGAAAAGCCCTTTTACTGGTGTTTTATTGGAGCTTGCGAAGAGAGCAAAAATATATTCATGTGCTAAAACTACTATCTTTACCCAAAAGTCCCATAATATTTTTCCTTTATCTACTTGAAGCAACATCTATCGCCTCTCTGAGAGGAAAGCATTTTAGCTCATCTACCATATATCCTTCACCTCTTCTCTTCTTCTTGACTAGGGGGGCCACATCTTTATTTTTAGTTTACTTATTTGTGTCAGGTTCTAGGCAGTAGGGACTCAGCAATGAGAAATATAGACCAAGCCCCTGCACGCCCAGAGAGCATGTCCCCCTCGCCATGCCACACTGTCAGTCTGAAAGAAAGATGCCCATTATCTCCTCCAGGGAAGGGTACAAAGTGGAATCATGCCTGCCACCAGAAGCCGCAGTCCCAGGATCCCCCCCTTCCCAGTTTTCAAGTGTCGGGTGTTAGCAAAGCATGCTCACACAGGCATTGGTTGGAGCAATGTTTTACTCACACCGAGAAGGGACAGAGCAAGGTCAGCTCCACCACTGGGCATCGGTTCCCTGCAGCCAGGGCCTCAGTCCATAGAAGATGCAGGGGGATGCTTTATGGACACTCCTTGTGTCCTAGTGGATGGACCCCACTCCCACCCCACAAGGAACAGATATACAGCAAGAGGTCATCCAGGTGCCACAAGCTTGCAGACCTTAGCCAGACTGTCTTCAGTGAATAATTACATATGATTGGGGCAAAAGGGGAAGGGATATGCCAGCAAACAGATCTGCTCTGCTAGGGGATGTGCTCTGACCTCAAGGCACTCCCGGGAAGGGAGCCAGCCCACAGTCCCCATCCTTCCCAGGTCCCAGGCTAGCACGCTATTCCCAAGGACAGGGTTTATGTGTAGGTCACAGGGGAAGGCGGCAGGCTACATTCTGACTGTCCCTTATAACACAGAACTCACGTGCTAGTGGGGCAAACAGAGTTTATATACATATATGTAATTAGTAATATGTAATATAAAATTATATATCATATATAATAATTTGTAGTCATATGCCAAATATCTCTATCATCTATCTATCTATGTATCTATCTATCTATCCATCCATCCATCTATCTTTCATCTATCTATGTGATCTATCTATTCTGCTTTGCAATGCAATCTCTGTGCCTTTTAAATCTGAAGTTTTATGTCATCTTTAGCTCAGGAAAATGTCTTCTATAATGATATTTCCTGTTTTTTCTTTCTATCCTTTTACTAGATGGATGCTGTTCTCCTGGATCAGTACAATCTATCTCTTGGCTCTTTACTTACACTTCCCACCCCACCCCCAACCACTGACTGATTTATTCCCTCTTCAACTCTATATATACCACTTCCTTTTCCTCCTCCTCCTCTTCCCACTCTCCCTCCTTCCTTCCCCCTCTTATGTAGCATTCCAGGACATTTTTGGTTATAGCCATTATATTGAATGTTTATTTCAGTGACCATATTTTCAATTTCCATAATTGTATTTATTCACTTTCATGAACTCTTTCTTATTGTCTTATTGTTCCTTTTTTGTAGTTGCATGTTCTTGTTTAATGGATATAATAATCACTCAAATTTCTCTGGGGAGAAATTAGATCTCTTTAATGTCCTCCTCTCTTCCAAATATCATTTCTGCTCCCCTGGGGTCACTTGTTCTATCTGTTCATATCAGCGATCTCCTTTGTTATGTTGTTTTAACAGATGGTGAATCTTGGTTGTTCTGTCGTATTTATGAAAGAATAATTATAGCAATTATCATGGGTAGGTGGCTGGGGTTTTCTCTGACCTTTTGAGGGTCCATTTCCTACATAAGTTACCTATAAGCTCTAAGTGGGACAGGAGGTCAATCAGAAGGCAGGGATCAGGTGGACAGGCTGAGGACCCCCTCAAATGTACAGATAAAAAGAGTCCAGCTCAGAGGTGGAGCCCTTTCACCAGAGGTCCAGGTATATGGTTCATTTATTTTGAATTCTTTTTCTAGGGCCAAACTCTGACCCCACATATGCTAGGAGTACAGGCCATCTCAATTTGTGGTCAGTCCTCTGGTGCTCCCACTCTTTTACCTCAATCCAGAAGACCAAATTTTCCTGGAGCTTTTCTCTCTGTATCCTCTGAACTGTGATAGGTACCCAGCTCTGGTTTATCATTCCATTGTGCCCAGAGGTTCATCAGGGTCCATGGTTTCCTTCCCCACTCTCATTCCTTCAGAATATATTGTCTTTTGACCTTTTTTTTTTTTTTTTTTTTACCATTGGGTGGTAAATATTTTTGATCATTCCACCATCTTTAATCAGTCAAAGAAAATTTAAATATTTTTAAAACTCCCCAAGTAATTGAAGGGCACAGCCATTCTATGAAACTCACAGGTTCAGAGAAACTCTGTATGCCTTTAAATAGCTTTTTGTTTGTTTGGTTGGTTGGCTTTTGTTTTTTTTTTTTTTTGTTTTTTTTAAAGTATCTTAGTGATAATGAAGACACAGGCTCAATCATGTGGAATTCAAAAAGTCATTGAATACCAGCTAGAACCCTGGTGTTGTGAGGATATAAAAAGGTCTCAAGCTATAGTTCCTGACCTACAATTTGTGTACAGTCTTGTGAGGGAAAGTCAGACAATATATGGCATCACTTGAAGAGGTAGAATAAAGGGCTATAGAAATTCAGAGGATGGGTGTCCTTTCCAGCTGGCTAGGCTATGGAAGCCCCCATGGAGAAGGGGGTGTCTAAGCTAGGTTTCCCCAGGCCAGGATGTATCAGTTAGGAATCTGGTGTTATAACAGAAAACACATAAGAGAAGTCCTGCATTAGGGCTGCCCTCAAGGTTGGTGGATCCTGTGTTCAGAAGTCACCTGAGGACTTCTCTCCATTGTCCTCATATTGTACCCACAATGCCATCTTTGTTCTGAGACTGGTTGGTGGATGACTGGCAGCAGTAGATGGTGCAGTCAGCCCCATTATGCCCAGAAGGATAGGGAGCTCTGTTGCCTCAGCATTCCTAGCAAGACAACTCAGTTCCTATCATGAGGATGGCTTAGATCACATGTCCACTCCTGGACTGATGACTGGGGGTTAAGGGAATGTAGTGTCCTGGTTGGTTTGCATCAACCAGAGCCTACCCTTGCTACGAGGTAGAGAAGTCAGCTTCCTGGAGTGAGAGAGTGGGTAACAAGTAAAAGTCTGGGCATTGATAAGAGGGTACAGGGTGGAGAAAGATGCTAAAGAGACAACCAACAATAGCAGAAAACAGTATTCTAGACAAGATGTCAGTAGGAACAGAGATTTGAGAGTGCGAAGAGCAGCCTTGAGTTTGGGGACTGGTGAATATGTAAATTTGACTGCATAAAGAAGGGAGTAGCATCTCTGTGCTCAACTTCCCCTGAAGTATGGCTTAGTTTTAGGCCTTTGATTTTCTTTTCCACAAACCCTTAGACCAGGGAGCCTCATGTTGAGGGTCTGTATATCCTAATAAGTCCAATGAAAATACTCCAGAGAACCTGAAAATATCAAGCAATTATGTCCAAAACTTGATGTGTTTGCACATTTTTCTAGGGCAATAAACCTTAACTTTATTCAGTTTCTAAAAGGAGCACATGATTCTGAATAGGTTAAAAGCCATAAGCCAAAGTAAGGTCCCTCCCATCTGTAAACAGTATAGAAGACTGGCGTTCTGTGACTTTCTTGCTCATCTTCTGATCTGATCTTCTGGTCCCTGTCCACCTGTATCCAAGACCCACATACATGCTTCCTTCATCCTACTGCTACACATTTCTGCAGACTTGAACTAGTATCTACCTGATCTTTCCATATTAACTGACTTTTAAAGCAATGAAGAAATGACAGATTATTAAATAAATGGAGTTTGGATGTCTAGCTAAACATTTAGAAAAGATAAGTCCTGCAATTTCTACACAAAAATAGATTCCATATGGTATAAGGGAATAAAAGTAGAAAGGTTTTTTTTTTAATAAAAAACATACTAGGCTTGTGTTCCAGCTGTGACCCCGCGCTGGATCCAAGAGTGCAGCAAGGTACAGAGTATCTGCCCTCGGGTGCTGGCGGGTGGTGGAGTGAGTAAAGCTCACATCTCGGGACCACAGCCCTCGTCCTGGCCCTGCGGTGGCGATTCTTACTTGAATGGCATCGTGAAGTTCAGGGAGCAGTTGCAGCCACTGCAGCCTTGCTAAGATGTTGGACAGAAAGGAGGACTGATGGCCATCATCACTCACCTTCATTGTGGACTTCCAGAAGAGCTGGGAGAGGAAACATAGAAAGAAGTAAAGAAATAAAATAAGAAGAAAAACTGCAAAAGAGAAAATTTAACTCACACGCAGAACCACCAGCTAAATAAAACTCTAGAGCATAGAGAAAAGCTAATCAACTGAACAAACCCATCAAGATAATATGATGACTAAAGGGCAACAAAAAAATACAAATGACTCTGAGAAACAGGAAAACATGGATCACTCCAATGAACAAAGTCCAATGAACAAAATAAAAACCAGGAAGCGATGCAGAACATTGAACAACTAATCAAAGCTATCCAAAAAAATATCATGGACCAACATAAAGAACTGAAGGAAGAGATTAAGGATATAAAGAAGACACTGGGAGAACATACTGAATAAATAGCAAACACGCCTAAAAAGGTAATGGATATGATGGTGAACAATGGCACAAGCCAAGAAATGAAAAAGATGCTGGATTCACATAACAGCAGATTTGAACAGGCAGAGGAAAGAATTAGTGATATGGAAGACAATACAGCTGAAATCAAAGAGATAGTAGAACAGATACACAAAAAGATAGAAAAAATCCAACATGGACTCAGGGAATTAACCAATAATACAAAATGCACAAACATACGCATTATGGGCATCCCAGAAGGAGAAGAGAAGGGAAAGGGAACAGAAGAAGTGTTGAAGGAAATAATTACTGAAAACTTCCCAACTCTACTGAGAGAGATGGATGCCCAGATCCAGGAAGCACAGCACACCCCAAATAGTATAAATCCCAACAGGCCAACACCAAGACATATACTTGTCAAAATGTCCAATGATCAAGACAAAGAGAAAATACTCAAGGCAGCAAGAGAAAAGAGAACCATCACATACAAGGGAAGCACAACAAGATTAAGTGCTGATTTCTCAGCTGTAACCATGGAGGCAAGAAGAGAGTGGTATGACATAGTCAAAATACTAAAAGAAAAAACTCCCGGCCGCGAATTCTCTATCCAGGAAAATTGACATTCAAAAATGATGGAGAATTCAAAATATTCACAGATAAACAGAAATTAAGAGAGTATGACAAGAAGAAACCAGCACTTCAAGAAATACTAAAGGAATCTCTACAAGTTGAAAGGAAAAAACAAGGGAGAGAGAGTTGGAGGAGAGTTGAAAAACAACTGAAAAGACAAAAAGAGAAACAAAACAACATATGACATACATTAACCCAAAGAAAAAATGGCTGAAGTAAGAAATTCGTTACGAGTAATAACACTGAATGTTAATGGATTAAATTCACCAATCAAAAGACACAGATTGGCAGAATGGATAATGAAATATGATCCATCTCTATGTTGTCTACAAGAAACCCACCTTCGACCCAGGGATTCAAGGAGGCTGAAAGTGAATGGCTGGAAAACCATTTTACAAGCTAACAATAGCCAAAAAAGGGCAGGAGTAGCTATTCTAATATCAGACAAAATAGACTTTAAATGCAAAACTATTGTAAGAGACAAAGATGGACACTACATATTAGTAAAAGGAGTAATCTCTCAAGAAGAGAGAACAATCATCAACATTTACGCACCTAATCGGGGTGCCTCAAAATACGTGCGTCAAACTCTGGAAAAACTAAGAGGAGAAATAAATGCCACTACAATTATAGCAGGGGACTTCAACACACCACTATCATCATTAGACAGAACATCGAGACAGAGAATCAATAAATAAATTAAGGCACTCAACAATACATTAGAAGACCTGGACTTAATAGACATATACAAAACACTACACCCAAATACAGCGGGATTTACATTCTTCTCGAGTGCACATGGAACATACTCCAAAATAGACCACATGCTAGGCCACAGAACAACTCTCAATGAATTCAGGAAGATTGAAATTATACAAAGTAATTTCTCTGACCACAACAGAATGAAGTTGGGAATCACTAAGGGCAAGAGAAACAGGTTAGGTACAAGGACATGGAAGTTAAATAACACACTCTTAGACAAACAGTGGGTCAAAGAGGAAATCTCAAAAGAAATCAGGAACTACCTTGAAACTAATGAAAACGACAACACAACATATCAAAACCTATGGGATGCAGCGAAAGCAGTCCTGAGAGAGTAATTCATAGCCATAAACTCATATATTAAAAAAGAAGAAAGAGCTAAAATTGAAGACCTAACTGCACACTTGGAGAAATTGGAAAAACAACAACAAACTAAACCTAAAGGAAGTAGAAAGAAGGAAATAACAAAGATTAGAGCAGAACTAAGTGAAATAGAGAATAAGAAAGCACTGGAAACAATAAACAAAACCAAAAGTTGGTTCTTCGAGAATATCAATAAAATTGACAAACCCTTAGCCAGACTAACAAAGAAAAAGAGAGAACAGATGCAAATACATAAAATAAGGAATGAGCAAGGGGATATCACTACTGACCCTACAGAAATAAAGAGTATCATAAGAGGATACTTTGAAAAATTATATGCCAAAAAGAATGATAATTTAGTTTCTAGAAAAGTTTCTAGAAACCCACAAAGAGCCTACCTTGATGAAAGAAGAAATAGATGAACTCAATAGTCCAATTACAAGTAAAGAGATAGACTCAGTCATCAAAAACCTCCCAACTAAGAAGAGTCCAGGACCAGATGGCTTCACAGCTGAATTCTACCAAACATTCCGGAAAGTGCTAACACCAATTCTACTTAAGCTCTTCCAAAAAATAGAAGTAGAAGGAATATTGCCTAACTAATTCTATGATGCCAACATTACCCTAATACCAAAACTAAAGAAAGATACCACAAGAAAGGAAAATTACAAACCAATTTCTCTAATGAACCTAGATGCTAAAATCCTCAACAAAATACTTGCTAATCGCATTCAACAACATATCAAAAGGATTATACACCATGACCAAGTGGGTTTCATCCCAGGTATGCAAGGATGGTTCAATATAAGAAAATCAGTCAATGTAATACACCACATAAACAGATTGAAGGAAAAAAATCACATGATCATCTCTATAGATGCAGAAAAAGCATTTGACAAAATACAGCACTCTTTCCTCATAAAAACACTACAAAAGATAGGAATAGATGGAAACTTTCTGAATATGATAAAGGGTATATATGAAAAACCCAAAGCTAATATCATTTTCAACAATAAAAACCCTTAGATCACTAGGGAAAGAAGGAAACTTCTTCAATATGATAAAGGACATCTATGAAAAACCCACAACTAACATCATACTCAATAGTGAAAGACGGAATGCTTTCCCTCTTAGATCAGAAGCAAAACAAAGATGCCCACTGTCACCACTGCTATTCAACATTGTATTAGAAGTTTAAGCCCAAGCAATTAGGCAAGAAAAAGAAATAAAAATCCATCCAATTTAGAAAGGAAGAAGTAAAACTTTATTTACAGATGACATGATGCTATATATGATCCTATATATGGAAAATCCTGAAAAGTCTACAGCAAAGCTACTGAAGATAATATACAAATTCAGCAAAGTGGCAGGGTAGAAAATCACCATGCAAAAATTGGTAATGTTTCTATATACTAGTAAAGAACAATCTGAAGAGAAATTCAAGGGGAAAATTCTATTTACAATAGCACCTAAAAAAGTCAAATATCTAGGAATAAATTTAACCAAGAATGTAAAGGACTTATACACAGAAGACTATGAACAATACTGAAAGAAATTAAAGACCTAAATAAATGGAAAGATACTCTGTGTTCAGGGGTTGGAAGACAAAATATTGTTAAGATGTCAGTTCTACCCAAAGCAATTTATAGATTCAATGCAGTATCAATCAATAGCCTTCTGCAGAAATGGAAAGACAGTCACCAAATTTATATGGAAAGATAAGGGGTACCTAATAGCCATAACCACCGTGAAAAAGAATAACAAAATTGGAGGACTTACACTTCCCAATTTTAAGACTTATTACAACGCTATAGTAATCAAACAGCATGATACTAGCACAAGGAAGATATATGGAATCGAACTGAGAGTTCAGAAATAAACCCTCACATCTGTGGCCAACTGATTATCAACAAAGGTGCCAAGGTCACTCAATGGGGAAAAAACAATCTGTTCAACAAATAGTGCTGGGGGAATTGGATATCCATATGCAAGAGAATGAAGGTGGACCCCTACATCATACCATATTCAAAAATTAACTCAAAATGGATCAAAGACCTAAATGTAAGAATCAAACCTATAAAACTCCTAGATAAAATATAGGGAAGCATCTTTTGGACCTTGTGTTAGACAATGGTTTCTAGACTTTATACCCAAAGCACAAGCAACAAAAGAAAAATAGATAAAAGGGACTTCATCAAAATTAAAAACTTCTGTGCATCTAAGGACTTCATCATAAAAATAAGAAGACAATCCTAAATAACGGGAGAAAATAATTGGAAACCACATATCCAATAAGGGTTTAATATCCAGACAAATAAAGAAATCCTACAACTCAACAACAAAGATCAGACAGCTCAATTGAAAAATGGGCACAAGCCTTGAATAGATGTTTCTCCAAAAAAGATATGCAAATAGCCAAAAAGCACATGAAAAGATTCTCAACATCACTAATCATTAGGAAAATGCAAATGAAAACCACAATGACATACTAGTTCATACCCACCAGAATGACTACTATTAAAAAATGGAAAATAACAACTGTTAGAAAGGATGTGGAAAAATAGGAATACTTGTTCATTGTTGGTGGGAACGTGAAATGGTGTAGTAACTGTGGAAAACAGTTTGGTGGTTCTGGAGAAAGTTAAGTATAGAATTACCATATGACCCAGCAGTCCCACTTCTAGGGATTGAAAGTAGGGACTAGAACAGATATTTGTACACTGATGTTCATAGTGGCATTATGCACAATTGTTAAAAGATGGAAGCAACCCAGGTGTCCATCGACTGATGAATGGATAAAAAATGTGACATATACACACAAGGGAAATTATTCGGCCATAAAAAGGAATGAAGCTTTTATACATGCGACGACATGAATGAACTTTGATAACATCATGTTGACTGAAATAAGCCAGACCCAAAAGGACAAATATTGTAAGATCTCGCTGATCTGAAATAAGTAGAATAAGCAAATGAATAGAGTCATAAACTAGAATAAGGTTTCCAGGGGCCAAGTAGGGGTAGGGAATGAGGAAGCAAGGCTTAATGGGTAGTTTCTTGGGGTGATGGAAGTTTTGGTCATGGATGGTGGTGATGGTAGTGCAACATGGTGAATGTAATTAACACCATGAGTTATTTATTAGAATGTGGGTAAAAGGTGAAATTTTAAGTCATATATATATTACCAGAATAAAAATTAAAAACAAAACATGAAACTGTACAACACAGTGAGCCCTAATATTAAGTATGGACTATAGTTGATAGATAATATAATCTATCTTAAAAGAAATAGCTATCTTAAAAGAAAACCATGTAAGGATTAATAACCTCAAATATCAAAATGTAACAAATGCTTAAAAGAGATGAAACATATGACAAAGGATTAATATGCTTAATCTATAAAAAATCATTATAAATCAATAACAAAATATACATTATCCAAAGACAAATGGGCTAAGGACACGAACAGTTAGTTTACAAACGAGGAATTACAAATTTCTAATAAAAATATGAAAAAACTTCCATTTTTACTTATAATACAAGTGAGTAAAATTAAAACAATGATATTTTTCATTAAAACTGTAGCAATCAGTAAACAAAAGCAAACATGTACTCTTCTAATGGAGTTTAAATTAAGCAGCATATTTTTAGTGAGTGACTTGACAATTTGTTATCAAAAGTTCTCAAAACATGTGCTATTTTGATTTAACCATTCCACTTATGGAAACGGAGCCTAATAAAGTTGTCAGCAGATGCTGGTTCAAGGATATTTGTTATAATACTCTTTTTTTTTAAGATTTATTTATTTATTTCTCCCCTCACCCTCATTGTTTCACTCTCTGTGCATTGTGTGCTCATCTTCCTTTTTTTGAAGGCACTCGGAACCAAACCCGGGGCCTCCCATGTGGGAGGGAAGTGCCTAATCACTTGAGCCACCTCCGCTCCCTGTTACAATATTTGTTATCATAATGAAAAATGGAAGCATCTCTTTGTATAACAATAGGACACTTGTTGAAGAAATTATGGCCTGTTTTTAAAATCGAAAGCTGTGCTATTACAAATAATTTTCAAGAAAAGTATTTATAGACATGGTAAGATGTTAACAAAATATTGTTCACTGAAATATTCAGGTTATAAAGTAGAAATTTACACTATGAGCCCATTCTTATGTATTTATAGTGAGATGCATAGAATATGATCATTAGACAGCACTGTCCTACAGAAATATTATGTGAGCCACCCCTGTGTAATTCTACATTTTTTTAGTAGCCACATTAAAAAAGTAAAAAGAAACTGATAGAGTTAATTTTAATAATATAATTTATTTAGCCCAATATATCCAAAATATAATAACATATAATCAATACAAAAATTCCTAATATAGTATTTGGCATCCTTTATTTTCATCATTACTCTTTAAAATCCGGTGTGTGTTTTCCCCCTTCAGCCCACCTCAGCTTGGACAGTCCCATGCCAAGTGCCCAATGCTGAGGGCTGCTGACTTGGGCTGCACACATCTAGTATCGTTTTCACCAAGATTTTAAGAGCAGTTGAACAATCGGTGTCCTTTATGTTCTTCCAGCTATTTTGTGGTTTCTGAAATAATGTATTACTCTTTAAATAAGGACAAAGGACCAAAGAATCTTTTCCTTTTATGAGGGCATAAAAGAAGAATTTTAATATCAGAGGGGGTAAGAAGGAGACAGGACCCCACTGACCATGTGTGCCCAGAAACAGAACAGGATTTCTGAGATTTTACCTCAATTCAATGGGCTGCTTAGTTATTTTGGGAAAACTGGAAGTTTGTTCAAGGAAAAATACCAATGGGAAAAATGGCTATTTCCTGGGCTTTGGGAATCAGATAATTTACTTTTAGGGTTACCCCAGTAATTCTACAGAGGTGTTATAAGAAAAACATTGAAAGCTTTTCTACGTGTGGATGTTGATCTTAAATGCAGAGTGTTTGGGAGAATCCCACAGTACTCACTTCATTTAAGCCAGATCGAGGCTGTCAGTGCTCCAGTAGAGATAACGTAAAAATATAACTATCATTTGATTACAATTTAAAATTCTCAAATACCTTCACATCAAGTGGAATTCATATGGGCTATGGAAGCAGAAGCGGAAGAAGAGGCTACGGAATTCCTCTTCTCTCCATTAGGCCCATTCACAGCACAGTCAGGCTATATGCCCAGACCAGGGCCTCCACGGAGGAGGGGGAACTGAGCTCTGGAACTAACAGCGTTTGGGTAAGAAAGCTTGTTTTTACCACATTTTGAACCTACCAGTTCATTTTCTTGAACTCTCCCAGTAGATTGTAAACCTCAGGCCTCACAGAGGGCCTGGTACACAGTAGGTGCCTGTTACTAACTCACTTAGCAGCACTGTTTAGTGAATATCTGTTACTTGACAGACCCCGTCCGGTTTGGGATACATCAGGATTAAAAACAAGACAAAAATCCCTACCCTTGTGGAGCTATGCCTCTATTTTAGGTGGGAGAAACAGAGTAAAAATGAAATTATGTGATAGGAAGTGATAATTGCAGTGAAAAAACTGGAGCAAGGGGAGGGGGAGGAGGTGGAGAGGGCTCAGTTTCGCAGGAAAGTAACAGGAGCGAGGATTCGCAGGGAGGGGCTGGCCACCTGGGTACCTGGGGAAGCTTTCCAGGCAGGGAAGAGCCAGCCACAGAATCCAGCTGGGCTGCGCCTGTGGCATTGGAGGGAGCGAGGGAGCCGGGTAGAGGGAGCCGAGGTCCTCTGTGTGACCGGAGCTGAGCTCCGTCGGGCCCCGCCTCCATCATCAGGGCTCTGGCTTTTCCTCTGAGATGGGGGGACCTGAGCTGGGGAGCGACATGACCTGACTTGGATTTCGAGGGGGTCCCTCGAGCTGGGGAAAGAGAGGACGCAGGAGATCATGTAGGAGGCCGTTGGGACAGCACCAGTGCATTGTACTAATGAGGAAATGACCGAATGACCGGCCCCGCAGAGGTCAGGTGTTTTCCAGCTTTCACTGCAGTCTCTCTGTGGTCACGCGTTCTCTTACACCCATTAGATGACAAACTGTCAGCGACTGGCAAACTACAGCCCGTGGCCAAATGTGGCCCACTGTGTTTCTTCAAATCGATTTACGCTAGAGCCAGGCCCGGGGCTTTCCGTGGTTCCTAGGGCTGCATTTGCACTACGGGGGGCAGAGCTGAGTGGTCGCGAAAGGGACGCCATAGCCTGCAAAGCCTCAGCTACTTACTACCTAGTTCTCTTCAGAAAAGTTTGCTGTCCCCTGAACCGGACCAAAGTCCTGGTAATCGAGGATGTGAACTCAGACGGGCACCAATACGAGGCTAATTCTTGTTGCTTTTCACAGGACAGCAGATTGGCAGGGCGGTTAGTACCAGGGAAGGATGGTAAGGGCGGCTGCAAAGGAAGGGCAGGCTGCCAGCCAGGCGCGGCGCTATTGCAGTGCTAATACAAGCCGGCCACCTTCAAGGCTGGCCTCCCTACACCCCTTTCTCATCAAAATATGTTCTACAGAAGGGATTTTTTTGTCCCCATGGGCACATATCTCCAATTTTAGGCTAAATGATGATGGTACTTTACATTTAATATTCTATAAAGCTTGCCAACAATGGAGATAATCACGTTCAACTCTTTAAAACTTCGACCTGGAGTTATTCTGTCTGAAGATTAGCCCCAATTCCATTCCAAATCCTGTGGAGAATGAAATGTCACCCAAGGCTCCTCCCAAGGCTCCAGGGCCACCCGGGCCATCCTCTCGGGTGGAGACCTGACTCTGCTGAGCTGGTCCTGGCTGGCCCCTCTTCCCACCGCCTGGCCTGCCGCCTGTGGGACACTCATGTTTGGACGCTGCCTCTGGACGTATCAGAATTGCTGAAGCCTGGGAGAGAAAGAGGACCTGACATGGCAGCTAATCTCAGCTTCAACTGGAATGCTGCCTATCACGGTTCCTGAACTGCGCAGCCCAAACAACCTGGGGTGTCCCAGAGAGCTCACAGCTGTGCTGTGGGAGATGCAGAACTTTAAAGGAAACAAAGCAAAAGTCAACAGCTCCCCAGAACTGCACCAGTCGCTAGTTGACAGTAGTTCACGTTTCAGGCAGTAGATTGCGCTCTGTTCCTTTCAATGATCTCTTATCTTTGTGGATCTGGATGTTCCGCACTGCTGTGGTGCAAGGCAAGTGCCCAGAGAAAATCAAAATCGAGCAGGGGTGCGGGTGGCCGTGTCCAACAGGGCTTGAGGAGCCTTGCGGCGCCCAACAGGTGCACACACTGACTTGTTATTTAACAGTTCAATAAAAGGAGGCTTCATTTGTATTTTTTTCAAACTGCTACTGAGTGAGCAGTAGTAAGCTGTTTAAACTTACTACCTAATGAAGGAATTGTTAGATATTTCTTTTGGCCTAGGAGGTACCATGAAAAAAAGTAATGGGAACACTAAAGGTGTTGTGACCCAAGAAAGTTTGGGAGCTGCTCTCTTCTCCTCCATGTCCCTATCCCCCAACTCTGGTTTGAGGGCAGAATTCTGCAGTCTCCTCTTTTGTTTCCTTGTCTTTCCCAGACCATCCCCTAGAGGTGTTCCCTTCCACCCTCAAAAAACGTATCCAGCTATTATTCTAAACCAAAGGCAGTTTCTGCTCTAAAATAAACTCTTGTAACAGCAGATTCTAGCCATTTATTTTCTATTTCACTCTTCTTGTGTAAATTGTTGTGATTGAGGAGAAGAGTACCAGGCACTCCAGAGGAGGGAGGAGAGCCCAGACAAGAGCAAGGCTGCTGCACTGAGGAAGAGGAGGGGGGCCCAAGGAAAACCGCCTGCTTCGCAGTTTAACCCTGACAGCAAGCCATGTCCCCAGACACATTTAAATCTGCCCAAACACTGAGCACGTAGCAGAGACACAATACAGTCTCTTCCCTTATCTCCACAAACTTCAAATTTTGACTAAACTCAAAAGGCAAGATTTTACATCATCGCGATGGTTTCCTCCTGCAATTAAATATATTGGTAAAAGTGGTGTGGGCAAAACTTCATAATTTTTTAAAATAAAATTTTATTAAAGTTTATCATTCATACATGAACATACATAAACAATAAATACGTGTATAGTAAAAGTTGTCAACTTACAAAACAAACCTGCATGTCATCCTACAGGGCTCCTGTACATCACCCCACCACCACCACCTTGCATTGCTGTGAAACATTTGTTACAAGCTATGAAAGAACATCATCAAAACATTCCTACTAACTATAGCCTGTATCTTACATTGGGTGTATTTTTCCACCAACCCACCAGATTATTAACACCGTGTGTGTGTTAGTATTATACATGTAAAACCAGGTAATTAATCCAGCAGATTGTCTGTTTTCTCAAACCATTCCTCCAAAATTAATAGAATTTTCCTGGGTCAGCCTGGGCTCTGAGCTTACATACCTACCCCTCCTCTTCTGCTTTGTTATTTATTCCATCCTTAGTTAAGAAGATCATCAGGCAAGGTTGCCAACCTTGGGAGAAAAAAAAAAAAGAAAACCAATTCTTTTAGGAGATCAGATCTGCCCTGGCATTTATGAAGGCTCTGTGTGCACCATTTGCTCTGAGTTCCGATTAATGAAAATCTTCTTGTCCTCTCCACCTCTGGCTCACTGGGGCAATACCCTCTTCCATATCCATCACTGTCTGATGGCTGACAGAATGACAGCCACCCATACTCATTCCTTATTGTAGTAGAAATCGTTCGCCCCAGCGGGTTTTCTTAGACACTCTGGTGCACCTCTGGCCATAACCCTCCTTTATAGGGGACCCCCAGGCCTGCTTTAATGGCAAGACCCACCTGCCCCCCATCCTGAATATTCTGTTAATGTGCCCCAATGCCCCTGGCAAGCAGGATCGCTGCTCTTCTTATAACATGCTGAGAAGGCAATTTTCATAGACAATACAAGACGTATGGGTGAAGAGGAACATGGCATTCTTGGAGCTTTGGTTGGCAGGACCTCCTTGGAATTTTTTTTTTATTCATCATCCCGAAGGACCAAGGTCTCTTGAAATTCCAGGTGTAGAGTCTGTACTTAATTTTCTAGTATGTACAACGATCTCAATCTAATCTCAAAGCAGCATTTTTAAAAAATGAATTTTATTTGCCCACACTCTATACACTTTTTTAAAATGAATTTTATTTGAACATACTCTACCAAACATACTCTTACCCTCCTCCCCTCTCCATCTCCTGGTGACCTCCAATCTTTCTGTCTCAGCAGCTTTGCTATTTCTAGAAAGCTCTTGTTTTTCTTAACTTTATTTTTAAAGACGTTTTAGATTACAGAAAAGTTATATAGAAAAAATATAGGGGATTCCCATATACGCTAACCTCTCCCCCACCCACATTTCCCCCTATTAATAACATCTTACATGAATGTGGTACATTTGTTACAATTGATGAACATTGCTAACCAAGATCTATAGTTTACATAATGGTTTACACTTTGCACCACACAATTTTATAGGTCTTGACAAAATATATACTGGCCTGTATCCATCATTGCAATATTATGCAGAAAATCCCAGTGCCCTAAAAATGGCTCATGTTCCACTTACTCTTTCCTTCCCCTCCCCTCAGAACCTCTAGTGACCACTATCTTTATGTCAATGCTACAAGTTCTTCCGTTACTGCAATAACAAAGAGTCTACTTTGGCCCATGGTTGCATTTCCCCCTTATGTTTGTTAATTCCTCAGTCTTGAGGATTTGGGGATGGTGATGCCTGCTCTGCTTCTGATTGAGAGGGGAATTAGATCTCATGGGGCAGATAGGTGGAAGTGTCTTGCTTGCAGTTGAAGATACTCTGTTTTTAGGGATGGTCTGTTTTTAGGGATTGTCCTGGGTGAGTCCAGTGAACTGGAGACTAGGTGTTGGCTGCAGCTCTGCTGAAACTCAGGGCTCAACCAGCATATGAACAGACCAAAGATTTAAGTCTCTGGGACATAGATTTAATTATAGTATCTACTATAAGTATAGTACTAATTATAGGTTCAAGTAAAAGTGGTAGAAGAATCATGTGTAGGAGAATTATAAATGAGTCTAACTCTGTTACTCTGGGGAAATTGGTTATCATAGACCAGGTAAGGCCCACAGGCAAGGTGCTGATTTCCAGGGGCTTGTGTGCCCTGCCTACCTAGACATCTCTATAAGCGACTTCATACAGCATATGTCCTTACGTGTCCTGTGTACTCCACTGAACTTAATGTTCTCAAGGTCCTTGCATGCTGCCGTGTGCCTCAGCACTTCCTTCTTCCTTAGGGCTGAATAATGTTCCTTGTGTACATTTACCACATTTTGTTCACATATTCATTTGTTGATGGATACTAGAGCTGTTCCCCTCTTTTGGCTGTTGTGCATACTGCTGCTATAAACATTGGTGTGCAAGAATCTGTCTGAGCCCTATTTTCACTTTCTTTGGCTATATTCCTAGAAGTGGAATTGCAGGGTCATATGGTAATTCTATATTTAGCTTTTTGAGGAGCTTCCATATTTCTTACCACAGTGACAGTACCATTTGACATTCCTACCAACAGAAATACTGGAATATCAATTCTCTGTATCCTCACTGACATTTGTTTTTTTAATACTAGCCATCCTGGTGAGTCTGAAATGGTTTCTCATTGTGGTTTTGATTTGCATTTCCTAAATGGCTAATGATGTTGAACTTCTTTTCCTATGCTTATTGGGCACTTGCATATCTTCTTTGGAAAAGTGCTTATAAAAATCCTCCACTCATTTTTTTTCTTTATTAGAGAAGTTGTGGGTTTACAGAACAATCAGGCATAAAATACAGGATTCCCATGTAATACCCCACCCCCAGTCTCTAGCATTGGTGTGGAACATTTGTTACAATTGATGACAGCACATTTCCATAATGGTGCTTTTAACTAAGCCATGGTTTAACTTAGGGTTCACTGTTCATGTACTGGAGTTCCATGGACTCTTTTAAAAATTTTATTGTTACCATATATGCTATGTTACATTTCCCCTTTAATCATATTTAGATATATATTTCTGCACTGTTAATTGAATCCACAATGTTGTGCTGCCATCACCACCATCCTGTACCAAAACATTTCCATCATTCCAAATAGGAACCTTGTACATTTTAAGCCTTAACTTCTCATTCCCTTTCCCCACCCTGTCCCCTGGTAACCTAAATTCTACATTCTGACAATGACTTTGCTTATTCTAATTGTTTCAAAACAGTTAGATCATACAATAATTGTCCTTTTAGTGTCTGGCTTTTTTCACTCAAAATGATGTCTTCAAGGTCCATCCATGTTGTATTAGTACTTCGTTCCTTTTTACAGCTGATAATATTCCATCATATTTGTATACCACATTTTATTTACCATTCTTTGGTTCATGGACTCTTGGGTTGCTTCCATTTTTTGGCTAGAGTGAATAATGCTGCTATGAACATTGTGGTGCAAATATCTGTTTGAGTCCCTACTTTCATTTCTTTAGAGTATATATCTAGTAGTGGGATTGCCGGGTCATATGATAGTTCTATACTTAGCTTTCTGAGGGACTGCCAATTTGCTTTCCACAGAGGCTGCGCCATTTCCCTTTGCCACCAGCAATTTTGAATGAGGTTTCCTATTCCTCCTCACCCTCTCCAACACTTGTTATTTTCTGTTTTCTTTTTTAATGGCAGCCATTCTAATGGGTATAAAATGTATCTCATTGTAGTTTTAATTTGCATTTCCCTATTAGCTAGTGATGTTGATCATCTTCTCATGTACTTTCTGGCCATTTGCATATCTTCTTTGGAGAGATGTCAGTTCAAGTCTTTTGCTCATTTCTCAATTGGGTTGTCTTTTTGTTGTTAAGTTCAAGGATTTCTTTAAATATTCTGGATATTAATGTTTTATCATATATGTGGTAACTAAATATTTTCTCCCATTGTATAGGTTGCCATTTTACTTTCATGAAAAAGTCCTTTAAGGAATGAAAGTTTTTAATTTTGATGATGACCCTATTTTTATTTTTTGTAGCTTTTGTAAGGTCTAAGAAACCATTGCCTAACAAAGGTCCTGAAGATGCTTCCCTATGTGTTCTTCTAGGAGTTTGATAGTTTTAGCTCTTATATTTAGATCTTGGATCTATTTTGAGGTGAGTTTGGTATAAGATGTGAGTGAGGTAGGGGTCCTCTTTTTTTTTTTTTTTCTTTTTTTTTTTTTAATGGAGATCCAGTTTTTTCCCAGCACCATTTGTTGAAGAGACTGTTCTTTCCCAATTGAGTTGTCTTTGCCACTTTGTAAAAAATCAGTAGGCCATAAATGTGAGGGCTGATTTCTGAGCTCCCAATTCTATTCCATAGTTGTATGTTGTTTAATTTCCATATATTTGTTAATTTTACATTTCTTCCTCTGTTATTGATTCTTAGGTTCATTCCATTGTGGTCAGAGAATATACATTGTATGATTTTAATATTTTCAAATATTGAGACTTGCTTGTGACCTAAGATATGGTCTATCCTGAAGAATGATCCATACACACTCAAGAAGAATGTGAATTCTGTTTTTGTTGGGTGCAGTGTTCTATATATGTCTGCTAGGTCTTGTTGGTTTAGTGTATCACTCAAGTCTTGTACTTCCTTGTTGATATTCTGACTAGATGATCTATCCATTGTTGAGAGTGGTGTGTTAAAGTCTCCAACAATTAATGTAAAGCCATCAACTTCTCTCTTCAAATCTGTCAGTATTTGCTGCATATATTTTGAGGCTCTGCTGTTTGGTGCATATATATTTATAATTGTTACATCTTCCTGTTGAATTGCCCCCTTTCTCAGTATATAATGACTGTCTTTAAACCCCATAACTGTTTTTGACTTAAAGCCTATTTTACCTGATATTGGTATAGCCGCCCCATCTCTCTTCTGGCACTACTTGAATGGTAATATATTTTTCCATCCTTTCACTTTCAACCCATTTGTATCTTTGACTTAAAGATTCTCTTGCAGACAGCATATAGTTGGGGCATGCTTTTTTTTTTTTTTTTTTTAATCCTGCCAATCTCTGCCTTCTGACTGGAGAGTTTAATCCAGTTACATTTAAAGTCACTACTGATAATACAGGACTTTCTTCTACTACTTTTCTAGTTAGCCTTTGTAAGTCTTATACCTTTTTTGTCACTTACTCTCATTAAAACCTACTTTTATATTTACTTGCTTTTTTGTGTTTTACCATATTGAGCGTCTCTCATTTCTAACTGGATAAATTTTTCATCTGTTTTCCTTGTGGTTACCATGGTGTTAAAGTTTAACATCCTAAATATATAACAATCATATTTGGTTTGATACCTACTTAACTTTAATAGCATGCTCATATACTTTTCCTTTACCCCTCTGTCCCCCCACCATTTTTAAATACTTGTTACTACTTATATCTTTGTAAGTTATATATCCAAAAACCTAGATTTATCATTACTTTTTGTGCATTTGCATTTTAGCACCTGTAGGAAGTAAGAAGTGGAATTACATACCAAACAAGTCAATACAATAATTCTAGCATTTATAATTACCAAAATGGTTACCTTTACGAAAGGTCTTTATTTCTTTATGATACTTTGATCCACTGTCTGGTGTCCTTTCCTTTCAGTCTGAAGAACTCCCTTTAGCATTGCTTGTGGAGCAGTCTAATGGTGATGAACTCCCTCAGCTTTTGTTTATCTGAGAATGTCTTAATCTTCCTTTCAATTTTGAATGAGAGTCTCACCAGATGTAAAATTCTTGGCTGGCAGTTGTTTTCTTTCAGCACTTTAAGTATTTCAGCCCACTGCCTTTATGCCTTCATGGTTTCTGATAAGAAATTGGCACTTAATCTAATTGGGACTCCTGTGTACATAGCATGTTGCTTCTCTCTTGCAGCTTTCAGAACTCTCTCCTTGTCCTTTGCATTTTATACTGTAATCAATATACAATGGGGTGTGCTTTTCTTTGTGTTTCTCCTGTTTGGTGTTCTCTGAACTTCTTGGATGTGCATGTTCATGTCTTTTGCTGTGTTTGGGAAGTTCTCCACCATTATTTCTTTGACTATTCCTTCTCTTTATTCTCCTTCTGGGACTCCCATAGTGCATATATTGGTGTGCTTGATGGTGTCCCATAGCTATCTTGGGCTGTTTTTGCTTTTAATATTTTTATCTTTCTGCTCCTCAACCTGAGTTTTCTAGATCACTATTTCTTTCTTCTGCCAGCTCCACTCTTCTCTTGAAACCCTCTTAGGCATTTTTCACTTCCATCTTCAACTCTAATAGTTCTGTTTGGTTCCTTTTGAAAATGTCTACCTCTTTACTTAGACTCTCATATTGTTCATTCACTATTTTCCTGATATCCTTTAGTTCTTTTTCTATATTTTCCTTCATCTCCTTGAACATTTTTAAGATCATTTTTTAAAATGCTTTGTTTGGTATGTCCACATTGTGGTGCTCTTCTTGTTGTTTTCTGTATTTTTATCCTCTTCTTTTGGATGGGCCATCATTTCTTGTTTCTTTGTTTGTCTTGAACTATTTTGCTGCACACAGTACATGTTCATATTTTAAAATGCTAACTCTGGGATTCACTCGCTGGGCTGTCTGTTTCTTGATTTTGTAACCAGCTGTGATAAGACAGAGATTTTCTTGAGCTTCAGCCCAAGGTGAATGCAGTGTACTAGATTTTTCCTGTCTTCCTGGGCCTCTGTCTTGTCCTGGGCTTTTGCTTATAAGTTGTTTTGAAGTTCCCCTGTTACAGGAGGTTTTTTTATTCCCTCTGTTTCCCAGGAGACAGACCTCTTTCTCTTGGGCATTTAAAGCTGACAGGCCTTGATCCCAGACTCCTTTCATTGTCCTTTTTTACATTCCTTTCATTGTTTCATGCTGCTTTTGTCTGGTGGGCAAATCCTTCTTGAGAGGACTTTCCCAAGTCAGCCTTTCCCAGCCAAAATAGGGCTAGGGACCCATGAAGAGGGCACAGACTGGCTCCAAAGTGCTCTGGTGAGGGGACATATAAGTATCCCAAAAGCTTGTCCAATGGCTCTCCAAAGCTGAGCTTTCCTGGCCTGCCCAGCAAATGGAGCCCCTTATCTAACTTTTTTCTGCACCATGAGGAAGCCCTGCCTCTTTAAATCTCCACAGACCCTTCCTGGGGAGGGTTGAACAATGACTGCTGCCACCTTTGTCCAGAGTGGGTTGAAGCAATAGTTTCCCTCAGAGCTTGGACCCAGCAATCCAATTCACTAATCAAAAGCTGTGATCAGTGATCTGCCATGCCTACCCTGTTCTCAGTGAAAAGGATTTTTATTCCCTTTCTGTCACCAGCAGCAAAGCAGGGGTTGGACCCAGTGGCAGCCAGCAGCGAGAGTGGGGGATCGGTACTGGTAGCCACCATGTGGAGAGAGCAATTTATATTTCTTTACTGTAATTTATCAGCCTCTTCTTCCTACTCTTCCCTGGATGCTGTGCAGTGTTCTTCTGGCCTCTGGAGTTTCAAAATAGTTGTTTCAGACAGTACCTGATTGTTTAATAGTTGTTTTGGTGGTGGACTGGGTCCTGGAGCTCCTACTACATCTTCCCCATTTTTAAATTGGTCATTTAAGCATTTTTTGATGACTCCCACAATTGCAAGCACTGGACTAAGTACTTATGGTATCGGGTCTCCAAATACAGCTGTCATCAGTTCCTTCCTTTCCTATATATATGTACATACCACTACTCACTTGAGGAGATGGAGATTATTTTCCTTCCCCTTGAATTGGGGCTGGCCCTCTGAGTTGCTTTAACCAATACAATGTGGGAGAAATGACACTGTGCCAGTTCCAGGCCTAACCCTTAGGATGTCTGGCAGCTTCTGCCTTCTTTCTCTCAGAATTCGGCTGCCAGGTAAGAAGTCCAACTATTTGGAAACTCCTGTGCTTTAAGGAAGCCCAAGTTACCACATGAGGAGGCCAGAGAGAGAGAGAACAGCTTGGTTGGTCCCCAACTCTTCCAGCCATCCCAAAGGAGATGCCAGACATGTAAGTAAAAAAGCCACCTTAAATGTTTCAGCCCCAACAGACAACTGAGGAGCAGAAGAACCACCCAGCTGAGCCCAGCTAATTGCAGATTTGTGAGAAATAAACTGTTGTTTTAAGTCACTACATTTTGGAATGGTTTGTTATGTAGTAATATATAACTGAAACAGTGCTTCATAAGTATTATTTTATTTAATAAATATAACACCCCTGTGAGGTATTATCCCCATTTCATGAATGAGGAAATTGAAGTTTTAAGAGTTACATAATCTTCCCAAGGTCATACAGCTAGGAAATGACAGTGCTGAGACATGATCCCAGGATTGCCTGATTCCAAAGTCTGATCACAACCAAAGTGAGCTCATGCCACTCCACAGACAATAAAACCTCTCACCCAGTGCCCTTTGTTCAAAGGAAACTGCTAAAATACTTGGATTAGCAGGTGTCCACAGCCCTCCCCGCCTCCATGTTTCCCTAAATGAAGCCCCCACGTTAGACCTTGTATAAATATGGATAGTGGCCTTGTGAGCCATGTCTGGGAATGGCAGCTGCTGACAGAGATGTGGAGGACAAGTGGATGGCTGGGAAAGAAAGTAGCATTTGTTGAATAGCTATCATGCGCCACTTGTTATATATGAACTGACTGATTTTAAACCTCAGGCAACCCAATAAGGACAGCATAATTATCTCTGCTTTACAGATCAAGAAACTGAGATGCAGTGAGGCTAAGCAACTTGTCCAAGGTAACCTGTGAGGAAATATCAAAGCTGGGGTTTGACCTCAAGCCTGACAAGCCCCAAAGTCTACAGTTTTTCTGGTCTAATTATAACAAACAGCTAGGTGTATACCAAATGTACATCATTGAGATTTTTAAATGTTGGAAGCAAAAGTGTTCCCATTTTTAAGTTTATTTTTAACCTTTCAGTTTTGCCAAAGCCAAAAGCTGACCTATGAGTAAAAACAGAGGCAAAAAACCAACATGATTCAAAGAAAGACAAATGGAAACTAATTAAAACACCAACCTGTGCAGGAAAGCAAAACAAAACAAGAATTCTTGAGTACAGCCTCCTGAAATAACCAAGTACTGGAAGTGGAAGGAATGTTGCGGAAGGCTTGACTTTCCAGGTCGGACTGATCCTGGCAGCACAGCTGTGGCACTGCTGTGGACCCAAGGGCTCAGGCCTGCCCACAACAGCCGTGGCTCGTTGCTCCGTCTAACACACCCAGCACGAAGACCGCTGGTGATGCTGGTGGAGTCCTAAGGAAGCGTCAAACCTCTTGAGAAGCCAACATAATCTCTAAATTATGCCCTCAGTGCCTCACAACCCCTCCGAGGTGCATTGCAGATTCTGGAGTCCCCTGCTGAGTGGTCTGCAGCTTCTGCCCACCTAGAGGAGGCTGGGCCTGGCGTGTGGCGTCTGAGCGTGCAGATGGCTTGTGAACACGCACACACTCACACACATATGTGTGCACACGTGCATACACTCACACACTCACACGGACCTGACAAGCCTCCTAGCATGAGCAAACTGCCCAATTTGCCTTTGGGTTTCCCAGTTACTCAGGAGTCAGGCCAAAGCGCGCGCTCTCTCTCTCTCTCTCAGAATGCACCCTGTCTTTGTGACACTGGCTTGTGGGGACCACCAAGTGCTGCCTGTGCCATGTGGACTGCCCTGGAGACACGCCGTCCTCTGGCCTGGCTTGCAGGTGTGCGCTGCCCTCCCTGCCTGCCTTCCCAGCACGAGAGGGGCATGGGCATCTTTGCCATGCAGCCCCTAGCTCAGACCACAGCAGGGGTGAGCTCTGGGTCTGCATCTGCTGGCCTCCCTGGACCACCCCCACCGGCCCTCCATGTGCGTCCTCTCTGGTCTCTGGCTTCCTCTCACTACAAGGAGGGGGCAGCAGGGGCTCTGGAAAGGCCGTCGCACCGCGGACATTCTAAAACCAGTCTTTTCCCACCAACAGACTGCCATATTGGGAAGGACGATCCTTTCCTTCCATCTCTTTAGTGTTCAGCCAGGCTCCCTCCAGGGGGGCAGCCCTGCTCACCCCGCCCTGCCCAGCCCAGGAGGAGCTGGGGCTGAGTGTGTCTGTGAGCTTAGGGGCTTTGCTTTCCGTACCCAGGGCTACCTGGGCAGACACACATGCTGGGCTTGCTTCGTAATCAGCCATGTGGCTGGTCCCCTCTCTCTGGCCCAGTAATTGCAGTATCTGGTCACCCCAAGGAGGACTCTTGTGCTGAAAAGGAGAGGAGAGGAAAGGGAATCCCATTAGCCCACACGGGCTAGCAGAGCTACTATAGGGACAGGCACAGTAAGTCTCATTTTGTAGCTTTGTTTAAAGCGAAGCAATAACCCCCACCCCACTCCCCTGCCTCATAAATGCTTCAGGAAGCTCTGGACAACTGGAGCTTATGAGAAACTGACAAAAATATTTTTGGAGCTATGAAGTCATCTGTCATACACCAGGAAGGACTGGCTGTAGGGCTCTCAGCTCCCTGTCATATATATATCACCTCAGCTTCCTTGCCCCTTTGCACACGGTGGTAAGAGCATGTTTATTGACCTCTGCACAGCTGCCTGAAACTGGTCTGTGGAGCTGTCTGAGGAGGTTCTTTGGTCATTACTGCAGAGCAAGGCTCAGGGCTATGGCTGAAGAGGCAGGTGCATGTCCTCAAATAGAAAAGATAATGTATAAAAGCCAGAGGATGAGTGATCAGGGGTCCAAAGAGTGGATTTGGCAAGTCATGTTACTTTCCTGAGCTTCAGTTTCTCCTTTGAAAACTGGGAATAAGCACATATATCCGCTTTGCCTGTCTCGCAGGGTTATTTTAGGACTCAGATGAAATAAGGTAGGCAAAAGCCATATGTAGGTTTTGAATTGCTACAGAAATATGAGATGCTGCAGAACCGTTTGGCCCAGTTGTATTTCAAGGAGAATTCTCAAGGTCAACATGGAGGAGAGCCTTTTCGGCTCAGCTCGGAGATAATCTTTTAAGGGCCCTCCTTTTTATGCTCCTTCCAAAGGTAGAGGTTGATTTTATTTTCTTAGTCTGGAAGGCACAGAAATGCACACCTAGGAAGACTCAGGAAATTTCCAGCCCTAGGTCTATGAGAGGCAAAGCAGGGGTAGGAGCATCTGGAAGCTCTGACCACTTTACTCTGACCCCCAGGTGAGTTTTGATGGTTTCATCTCCATTAAGGAGGAAGACACTCAACATGCCAAGTCCTTACCTCATTCTCAAAGTCATTCTTCCTTTATGTCAATATCCAATAAGTATTTGCTGAATTGATTTGATGAGTCTCTAATTGAAGAGGCACAAAATAAAATTCCATGGGGAAAGGACAGTGGAGAATTAGAGATGCTACTTAAGTAAACAAGTTTGTAGACAAAGACCAAGTATAGGATGGTCAGCTCTGTCCACCCAAACTGACAAGATTCACAAGAAGTTCACACATTCTTGAAAGCAGAACTACCTCAGACAAAAGTTCACCGGAGTCAAGGCACTTCAGAGTTGGAGGGGGTCCTTAGGGACTCTCTTTCTTCAACTCGCATTTCACAGATAAGCAAAAGAAGTCCCACCAGAGGAAGGGACCTGGCCAGAGTGACCCAGAAGATGGCAGGTAGAGCTAAGACTCAAACCTAAGTACTCCAAACCATTATCTTTCCAGTAAACCCAGGATCATAACCTTATAATAAAGTAGCCAAATTTCAAGGTCCATATTAGCAGCTCTTGATCCAGAGCACCAAGCTATGCACCAAGCTATGGCTGATTCCTTGAGGCTCAGTCATAGCCTCTTATCCAACCAGAACCCAGTGTTTGGTAGGGCAGACTGTTGAGGCATCTCAGTCACTGGAATTCCATCACAAGTTCACAGTGATCCAGAAAGGCCCCAAAGGAGTCCATATGTAACTTGGACAGGAGGTAGAAGGGAAGAGTATTCAGACAGAGGGGTGAATGAATAGCAAGCTGTCTTGGCAGGAGGCTGAAGACAAAGGTGTGGGAAGACAGTTAGTGGCACAGGAGGGGTAAGAACAAGAAAGTACCTGTAGGAACTCAGACAGGTGGAAGAAAGTCAACCAAAGCCAAGCCACTAGAAGTGGAGTATAAAATAACTGTTAGGGTCCCAAAAAAGGGATATCCCCAGTACAAGGAGTGATGTACAGTATCAAAACAATCCTGGTGTGAGCAGAATGGAACACCTGGCCAAAGTCCCTTTAAGTTACCTTAGGATCCAAGAAGGATTGGTCTCAGAACCTGGAGTGGGCTGTAGATAGCTCCAGCCACAGAAACTAGAAGGCTGCAAGAATGAACAGGCAGGTGCATCCCACTCATCTAGCATTCCACCCAGAAGCCATTCTATCAGAAGGAAAGGCCAATGAGTAGGTTCATAACAGTTCCTAAAACTTTGGCTTCCAAAACATAATATTTTTTTAAAAATTGAGAAATAATGGTAAAAAGACCTAAAGGCTGGGGCTCTTTTCATTTGAGTGTCCTCACTCGGATAGTCCTGCAGTGGCCAACAAGAGAGGGATGTTGCCCCTGGATGGGGCTGGAGGAAAACCAAAGTCACTGGGGCTTCTCCCACTTCAGGTCTTTCGCATATTTTTGAAAATATATGGGGTGGTTAAACGTCTCATTCTCATAAATATTTGAGCCTTGAAATGTTTGATTTTATTCGCAGTTGGATTGGGCCTAGGATGACCATCGCTTAAATGGTGCTATGCCTTGGGAGCTTGAGTTGGGGCTTTCATGTTCAAAGGACAGGATTCATTGAAGACTTGGAATACAGACTTGCTCTGATCTTCACTGTCTTCAGTTCTCACAGCCAAAGCACGGCTGGCTTTTAAAAAGTGGCTGTATTCTCCTCCTCTCCTCTCTACCCCCATATTATTGACTGTCCAAGGGCCCATTAGCTGCACCAGGAATCTCAAGGGCAGAGGAAAATAATGCAATGCAGGAATGGAGGAGCTGTGACTGCACAGGCAGAGTTTAGCTCTCAGATTTCTAGAGCTTTTCTTCCCAACAGACAAACATCCCCTAAGACACCCCTTAGGCATGAAAAGCAAACCATATCAGCCACACTTTTCAACTGGTCTTTGAGGTTAGGGCATGAGATAAAAGGAAAAAAATAGTTTTGAAATCTGTATTCAGCTAGCATGGTCTGAAATTCAAAATTTGCACAAATTTCAGAGGAGGGTACACATTCTCTCCTTTCATTGGGAGATAATGGGGGCATCACTAACCATTGTCCCAGCTCAAGACCTCAAGATGGGCTGGTTCAGTTCATCCCATCCAAGAATAGGTTCTAATATTGGGGGTTGCCAAACTGTGCAAGGGTTAAACCTGCACCAATGATGGTGGGGTAAGGCCCAGGGTAGTGATAGGCAATAAATTAAGGGAGCGCTGTTGTGAGATTATGACAGAGACATGGCTCAGGTGGGTGCTAAGAAGAGGTAGTCGGTGCTGAGGCAGCCCAGGAAGTTCACTCCAAGGGGAAGGAGACAGAGCTTCTTATGGAAGAAAACGTGATGCAGGACAATGAGAAGACTGAAGACTGGCTGAGTGCCACTGTGCTGCCCACTGCGTTGAGATGGTCAGCTTGGTTAACAGACCTCCCCTGCTTGGCAGGTAGAAGCCAGTCTGTGTCTAATCTTGGGGCCAATAGAAGAAGCATCCTCTTTCCCTCCCGCTGTGGCTGCCTCCCCTCATCACTATCCACTTCACTGTCCCCTCCCCCAAGCCATTATGTTTTGCTATTTTCACCCTTTCGTATATGGGTTGCATGGACAAGGAATTCAAGGATTAATCACCCAAGGTGATTCTCAAGCCCTTTTTACACCAATTGGCAAAGCAATTCCTACCCTGCCCTCAACTGAGCTGTCTCCATACATATGGGTCTGACCCCCTTCCCCCTTGTCCTGCATCCTCACCACAAAGCAGGGCCCAGGAGAGGCCCTCTCTTTCTGGGCTCAGGGACTCACATCTGCCTCAGTGGGTGCCTCACTGTGGGCTCTCTGAGGTGGTGTCTTGGACCCCAAGATGTGCCTCTGTGACAAGGTCTCAGCTAAAGGGCCTTTAAGACACCAGCCATTTTGCATGAGTCTTGTATTCTTGCTTGGTTGTCATTCATTCATTCACCACATGCATTGAGCACTTACCGTGGGTGATGTAATGTTGACTAAGTGAATAAAGGGCAGAGCATGTGCTGAACTTATTGATTCACCCGATAACAATAGCAAGACACCTCCCAATCAATCAATATTTTCACTCTTTCTTTCAAAAACTCCAAATTGGGAGAGGACTGTGTGGTTGTGCTGGGCAAACATTCATTGATTAACATGGCAGATGATCTGATTTGTCCATGACTCCTCCATTCTCTTTGCTGTTCTCTGGGCATGGAATATATTTCCCCACCCCCTAGACCCTGGGCCTGGCCATGAGACTTTCCTTGGCCAATGGAGCGTGAGCAGAGGGGACAAGACACCCACTGGAACCAAGGTCTTAAGAGGCATAGCATTTGGCCGTGCCTCCATCTTGGACTTTTTCCTCCTTCACCATGAGAAGCACTTTCTCTGGGCAGGCATTGTGACTTCAGCTGGGTCCTGAGATTACTCAAAGGGCAACTTGAAGTGTGGTGCCTGGAGCTGAGCTCAGCTGAGTTGCAGCTGACCCATAGAACTGTGAGTGAGAAATCATTGCTAAAAGCCACCGAGATTCTGGAATTGTTAGTCATACAGAAATATTGCAAAATAACCTCCGTATTCAGGCAAGCGAGAGAACCTCTCCAAGCTTTAGTTTTCTTCTGTAAACTGGAAACAATAGTACCTACTTCTTGCAAGCCCTGGCTCCTTGGAACTCCTGGATCCATGGGTTTCAAAGGAAATAAAATATGAAAAATGCGAAGCACAGTGCAAGCACATAGCAAGTACTTTCTAAATGGTGGTTCCAGCATCGCCATCAGTAGTAACACTACTGCAAGACTCACTTATTGGGCCCTTTTGAATGATTGTGATATATACACTTCTGGATTCATCTATGGCCTTGATTGTATAAAACCAGAGCTCACACGACATCTAAATCAACTGGGCTCAGTTCTTAATTGCTGTCTGAGCTGAAAACATTTTAACTTGAATTTGCCTTAATACTTCAAGCAAGGACTGTGAATTGCAGGTGCTAAAATCCATTGCCAAATCACTCGGTCTGAGATCTGTGGGCCAAGGAAATCCAACACCACAATCCCTATACATCATTAAAGAGCTGGCTTCTTCAAGAACATCAGGTGAGAAGGCTAATTCAATGCAAGAAATAATAGGCTCCCAAATGAAAATTCAAGTTTTGAGAATTAGGTCATCCTAAATGGAACTCAGAAACCTAGGCTTAAAAATAGACTAATTCCATGCAGGACAGGAGACTGTGAGGCAGAAAGTTAGAACCGAGACCCCTGCACATAGCTGCTACCTCAGAGCCCCACACTCACGGAAAAGGAACTAGAGAAAGTCCACTCACTGTCAAAGGAAGGTGACATACAACCTGTGCTCTGAATGGAAGAGTCTGCCTGGGGAATTTGCATCCCAGGGCTGTCTCACATGGGTTTTGACTTCAAATTTATCCCAGGAGACCCTAAACCGATAAATTAATAAAAACTAGTTTTGAGTAGGTGGTATCTACAGGGTATCTGGGAGGAAGCAAAACTAAAACACCTTGGGAGGGATTTCTCCCACCCAACTTAAGCCAAGAGGACACCCAGGATGAAGCCCACCCAACAGGAGCTCATAATTTCAAATTATAAAACACTTGCCAAAACAAAATACTATGAGCCAGAGCCAGGTGAATCAGCAAACAGCAGAATTAGGCTTCTTAGAACACAGATAATAACAGTATTAAATTCAGAATATAAAATAAACATGCTTAAAATAATTAAATAGAGGTAGTATAAAATAGAAGCTAACTCTGTGTGATTACTTAATCTCTGTGCCTCAGTTTCCTTATCTGTCAATGGATCCCTGAAATCTGCATTTTCCTAAGTACTAAGGAATCCTGACCCTGGCTCTATCTTGAGATCCACTGTCCCCGTCACCCTGGGTCAGAAGCACCACTGGACGTCAGCAGGAGCATCCTTTCCCTCACCTGCCCCCCTCCACCCAGTGTCAGGAACACTCTCCCCTGAGTGAAAGGAGCAATAATGAGCTTGTGTGGTTCACTCCAGGCCCAGTGCCACCAGGAACCTTGTGCTTGAGGATGAGAGGAGTGAGCCACTGAGTCAGAGGGCACAGGCAACCTCAGAAACACACCAGGAAGAGCAGCAGTCAGCACTGCTGCTCAGCACAGCAGGACCTGCAAGACCAGGCCCCCCAGTGAGCTTCCAGGAGCTGTGAGAAAGCAGCCGGTTGAAGTGCAAAACCGAGGACAGCCTGGTAGAATCGGCCACTACCAAACACCTCCTACCCAAGGCCCCACCCCTCACCAAAACATGGGGTGGAAGTACAGGAGGGCCACTGAGGTAGATGAGATCATCAAGACCCTACTTCTCAGATGTCAGGAAAGCTGTCCTGGCACGTGAAGAGTTCAGGTGCAGGTGGGCTCAACTCGCAAGGGGAGGAGGTGGAGCGTTTTCTGAGGAGGTGGGCCTGATGCAGAACTCTCCAGGGACTGAAGCAGCAGAGTTGAGCAGCGAAGTGGAGGAAGATGGGGCTGGCACGAAGTGGGGGGCTGGGGGATCGGGGAGCCAAGGAGGCAAAGGCTTTCCTACAGCCTGAGTTAGCACCTGTGGGATGACATCTGACCCTAACAAACACACAGGTGGCCCAGAGGTGGACAAGAGACCAGAATAGTTGGGAAATCAAGTCCTGGAGGCAAAGCACAAAGGAGGTGAGCAGTTAACGCCGCTCATACCCAAGGAAGCCAGAGGAGTCACCCCACAGTGGTGGACAGAGTGTGCCAACCTAAGGGAAGAAGTTACTGTCCTAGGGACACTGAGATGCACAAAGGGATCACTGGTGGGAGAGTGGAGCGGAGCCTGAGCATTCAACCTGGTTTACATGCTCACAGCTGCTTTTCCTCCTTTTGCTTTGTACCATGAGTGCGGCATAATCCACTTTGGGGTAGGGGCACTTCTGCCTGCCAGGACAGAAAGTGAATACTTCTCATCACTTGCTGGCAGAGTTTGAACAGCAATCCCTCAAGGAAAGGGGAACTCATTTTTTGGTTGCTAAATGTTTGCACATTTCATTTTAATGAGCTGAAGTTAATTGTGAAAGAAAAGAAAGTAATCCTTCTGTATGGAAGAAACAAGAGAGTGGCGGTCAGGAAGCCAAAGGCAGGCTGTGAACAAAATACCTCCTAACCAAGGCCCGACCCCTCACCAAAACATGGGGTGGAAGAGGAGCAAGCAGGGGATCCCCGAGCTTGGGCTGTTTCTTCTGAACTTCTAGAGGGCAGGAAGGTGGGCGCTCAAGAAGACCCATCAGTGAGATGGTTGGTAATGCCCCCCTCATTTTGGAAACCTTACAAAATTAGGTGAAAAATCCCTAGACAAGAGACTTTTCTACCAGAAGAAGACACCTTGGGAGCTGTTCTGGGATTGGAGTCAGGAGACAATCTGACAACATCTGCTACTGCTCTAGTAGCACAGGCTTGTCTGGAGGACAACATCAAGACCAGCAGGAGGCACAAAACCCAGGCTCAACCTTACCTCTTCAGAAGAAATAGCACAGCAAAATAACACATTCTCCCCGAACAACCAGAGCCCACGTCTGTAGCATTCACCAATACTCAAGCCCACCTCAGCCTCTTGCACAGTTCTCTCTGCCTGTGACTCTTCCCACAGATGTTTGTGAGGTTCCCTCTCTCCCTCTCTTCCTCCCATCGTCTGCTGGAATGCCACTTCCTACCTTAAATGGCACTACTCTCAACTCTAACCCCACTTGAATTTTCTTCATAGCACATATTACTCCTGGTATCATTCTGAATATTTATTTCTTTTCTGTCTTTCCCTCTAGGAGATAAGCTTCAAGAGGGCAAGGAATTTATCTATTTTGTTCACAGCTATAGCGCCATTGTCTAGAACAATGGCTGGCATGTGGTAGATTCTGTCAGTACTAGGTGAAAGATTGGGCCATCAAAATAGAAAATTAAACCCTACATAAATACTTTAATCCAAACAGAGGTATTTCAAAAGGGTTTTATTTCAAGCCAGCCAGGTATCTTCACAGCCCACTATGACATTCTACAAGTGAAAGCAAAACAGATTGTCCTAGGAAACCACTCTACTATTAGAAAACAAAAGCTGCTGGAGCCTGGAATACCTGTTGGACTGCTTGGTCGCCTGCTTTCTCAGCCATTAACAGATTTTCCTGCAGCTAACGCTTGTCCTTGATCCACAAATGAGGAGACAGGGTCTGTCCTCTCAGTTCTGGTGTTTGCCTAGTTGTTTTCCTTCTTTAATTTACATGTAATTCAATTTCTTTTTTAATTTAAAGAAATACAAGGTCAATGTAAAGTTAAATACACTCAAGTGATACAATAAAAATTGAATTTCCTCTTAACCTCAGACCCTTTTGTCCTCCTCATTAGAAATATCCATTGGCAGCTCATTGCGGTTATGCTTTGCATTGCCCTTGTTACAATAAATATAAACAATTTATCATATATTTTTTGATCATTTGGATCTGTGCAATCCCCTTGCCATTTTCTCTTGGGTTTTATACCTTTTCCTTATTGATTTGTACTACTTTATGCTCCAGATACAACTTCATCAGTTAAGTGTTCCAAAATCTTCTCCCACTCTGTGGTTTGCTCTTTTACTCTCTTAAAGATGGTGTTTATGAACAGAAGTTCTTAATTTGTCTTTCCCTAATGGTCAGTCAGTGTGCCTTGTTAAGTTTCTTGTTTAACCCAAGAAAATTAGATGTTTCCCCAAATTATTTTAGAAAGATTTATTGCTTTGCCTTTCACATTCAGTTTAAAGTCCATCTGGAATCATTTTTGTATATAGTGCGAGGTAAGGATACAGTTTATTTTTCTCCATACTGATATCCCATTGTTCCAGAACTATTTATAGAAAGTCTTTTTTTTTCTAATCTTTTGCTGTGCTATCTTTATCATAAATTAAGTGTCTATACATTTGTCAGTTTTTGGTTCTTGGTGCTGTATTCCGTTCCACTGGTGCATTTGTCTGGATTTTTACCTTAGTTATCTGTAGCGTAATCATTAGAGCTTTACAATAAATCATGTTATCTGGTAGAACAAATCATTCTGCCTTAAGTTTCTTCTTCAAGAGTGTCTTGTTTATTCCTGACCCTTTGCACTTCCATATAAATTCTAGGAACAACTTGGTAATTAAGAAAAATAAAAGACAAGCCTTTCAATATATTGATCGGGATTGCATTGAAGCTGTATATCTATCTGATGAAAATTAACATTTTTACTGTACTGAGTCTTCTAACCATGGACATGGTATGCCTTTCTACATTATATTATAATCTCTCAATATACAGTTATCTCTGCAGAGCTCTTGCACTTCCAGTTTTTTAAATCTATTCCTGGTTTTGTAGTATTTCATGCTATTATGACAGGTATTTATCTTATTTATGATTTGTTTCTTGCTCATATGGAGAAATGTAATTGATTTTTGTAAATTGATTTTCCATCCAATGATATTGCTAAACTCTTTTCAATACTGATTATTCTTGAGTTGATGCCTTTGGATTTTCTATATATATAATCACATAATATCTAAATAATGGCAGTTTTTCTACTTCCTCATTTTGTTACTCTTGCTTCACTGCACTGGTTAGGCCCTCCATGACAATGTTAAATAGAAGGGGTGGGAGCAGGAAACTGTCTCCTGCTGATCTCAAAGAAAACACTTTCAATGCTTCACCATTAAGCATGATTTTTTCTGCATTTTTTAAATTTAAAAATAGAAATAATTTAGTTGAATAGAAGATTCTCCTTCTCTTCCTAGTTTGCTAAGTTATTTTAAAAATCATGAACGAATGTTGAATTTTATCAAATGTTTTATCTACATTTATTGAAAAGCATCATTTTCTCCTTTTACCTCTTAATGTGGCAAATTACATTAATGGCTTTTCTAATGTTATATTAAACTTGCATTTTTGAACTAAACCTAACTTGGTCATGATGTATTTTCCTTTTTGTATATGGCTGGATTATGCTTGGTAACATTTTATTTAGAAGTTTTGAACATATAATCATGAGTGAGATGAACTTATTTTCCTTTCTTGTTCTGGTCTTTTCAGGTTTTGGTATCAAGTTGTACTAGCATCATAAATGAATTGAGATATGCTCCATCATTTTCTGTTCTCTGGAAAAGTTTAAGACAGGAATTCTTTCTTCTTTAAATTTTGATGTAATTCAACAATGATGCCACTGGGACCTGGAGTTTTCCTATATTCTGACCCTATGAGTTTGCTTATTATAATTAGTTCATAACAATGAGACCATACAATAGTTGTCCTTTGTGTCTGGCTTATTTCACTCAGCATGATGTCCTCCAGGTTCATCCATGTTGTGACATGCATCAGGACTTCATTCCTTTTTACAGCTGAATAATACTCCACTGTATGTAAATACCACATTTTGTTTATCCATTCATCAATGAATGGACACTTGAGTTGCTTCCACCCTTTGGAAAATGTGAATAATGCCCTTTTGAATATCAGTATGCAAATATCTGTTTGAGTCCCTGCTTTCAATTCTTCTGGGTATATACCTAGTAGCGAGATTGCCAGATCATAGGATAATTTTATACTTAGCTTCCTGAGGAACTGCCAAACTGTCTTCCATAGCAGCTGCACCATTTTACATTCCCACCAGCAATGAATAGTGTTCCTATTTCTCCACAACCTCTCCAATACTTGTAATTTTCTCTTTTTTAAAAAATAGAAGCCATTCTAGTGGGTGTGAATTGATATCTCATTGTAGTTTCAATTTGCATTTCCCCAATAGCTAGTGATGCTCAGCATATTTTCATGTGCTTTTTAGCAATTAGTATATCCTCTTTGAAGAAACATCTTTTCAAGTTTTTTTGCCCATTTTTAAATTGGATTGTTTGTCTTTTTATTGTTGAATTGTAGGATTTCTTTAATATAATGGACATTAAACCCATATCAGCTATGTGGTTTTGATGCACAAAAGTTTTAAATTTTGAGGAGTCTCCCTTTATCTATTTTTTTCTTTCAGTGCTTGTGGTTTGAGTGTAAAGTCTAAGGAACCCTTGCTTAACAAAAGATCCTGAAGATGCATCCCTACATTTTCTTCTAGGAGTTTTATAGTCCTGATTCTTATATTTAGGTCTTTGATCCATTTTGAGTTAATTTCTTTATATGGTGTGAGGTAGGGGTTCTCTTTCATTCTTTTGCATTTGGAGATCCAGTTTCCCAATCACCATTTTGTTGAAAAAACTGTTATTTCCCAATTGAAAATTGGCAGCCTTGTCAAAAATCAATTAACTGTAGATGTAGCAGTCTATTTATAAACTCTCAACTTGATTCCATTGATCAATATATCTATTCTTGTGCCAATATCATATTTTGACCACTGTATCTTTGTAAGAAACTTTGAAGTCAGGAAGTGTGAGTCCTCCAACTTCATTCTTCTTTTTCAAGATGTTTTTTGGCTATTTGGGGCTCCTTATCCTTTCATATAAATTTGACAATTGGCTTTTCCATTTCTGCAAAGTAAGCTGTTGGGATTTTGATTGGTATTGCATTGAATCTGTAAATCATTTTGTGTAGAATTGACATCTTAATGATATTTAGTCTTCCAATCCATGAACATGGAATGTCCTTCCATTTATTTAGGTCTTTGATTTCTTTTAGCAATGTTTTGTAGTTTTTTGTGTACAAGTTCTTTACATCCTTGGTTAAATTTATTCCTAGGTATTTGATTCTTTTAGTTGCTATTATAAATGCAATTTTTAAACTTGATTTCCTCCTTAGCTTGCTCATTACTAGTAGATAGAAACATTACTGCTTTTTGGGTGTTGATCTTGTACCCTTCCACTTTGCTGATTTCATTTATTACTTCTACTTGCTTTGTTGTAGATTTTTCAGAACTTTCTATATATAAGATCATGTCATCTGCAAATAGTGAAAATTTTATTTCTTCCTTTCCAATTCATATGCCTTTTATTTGTTTTTCTTGCCTAGCTGCTCTTGCTAGAGTTTCCAGGACAACGTTGAAAACAGTGGTTAAAGTGGGCATTCTTGTCTTGTTCCAGATCTTAGAGGGAAGGCTTTCAGTCTTTTACCATTAAGTGTGATGTTAGCTTGGGTTTTTTTGTTTTTGTTTTTCATATATGCCTTTATTATGTTGAGGAAGTTTCCTTCTATTCTTATTTTTCTAAGCGTTTTTATAAGATAAGGTGGTAGATTTTGTCAAGTGTGTTTTCTGAGTCAATTCAGATGATCACAAGATTTTTCCCTTCCTTTTGTTAAAGCTGTGTATTATATAAATTGATTTTTTTTTTTTTTAATATTGAACCACCCGCATACCTGGGACCATGACTATAATTCTTTTAATATGCTGTTGGATTAGATTTTCATGTATTTTGTTGAAGATTTTTGCATCTATATTCATAAGAGAAATTGGTCTGGAATTTTCTTTTCTTGTGGTATCTTTGTGTGGGTTTGGTATGAGGATGATGTTGGCCTCATAGGATGAGTTGTGTAGTGTTCCCTCCTCTTCAATTTTTTGGAAGAGTTTGAGCAGGATTGGTGTTAATTCTTGCAATGGTAGAATTCACCTGTAAAGCCATCTGGTCTTGAGCTTTTCTTTGTTGGTAGGTTTTTGATAACTGAGTCAATCTCTTCACATGTAATTGGTTCGTTGAGATCTTCTGTTTCATGTAGTCAGTGTAGATTATTTGTGTGCTTCTAGGAATTTGTCCATTTCATCTAGGTTGTCAATTTGTTGGCATACTGTTGTTCATAGTATTCTTTTATGATCATTTTTATTTCCATGGAGTCAGTAGAAATGTATCCCCTCTCATTTTGATTTTATTTATTTATGTCTTTTCTCTTTTTTTTCTTTCCCATTCTATCTAAAGGCTTGTCAATTTTACTGACTTTTTTCAAAGAACCAACCTTTGGTTTTGTTAATTCTCCCTTTTGTTTTTTTATTCTAAATTGCATTGATTTCTGCTCTGATCTTTGCTATTTCCTTCCTTCTGCTTGCTTTGGGATTAGTTTGTTGTTCTTTTTACTTGTTCCAGGTGTGCAAATAGGTCTGAAATTTTGGCTCTTTCTTCTTTTTTAATGTAAGCATTTAGGACTATAAATTTCCCTCTCAGCACTGCCTTCCTTGCATCCCATAAATTTTGATATGTTATGTTCTCATTTTCATCTCAAGATAATTATCAGTTTCCCTTGCAATTTCTTCATTACCAACTGTTCTTTACCTATGTTATTTAACTTCCATATTTTTGTGGATTTTCCAGTTCTCCACCTGTTATTGATGTACAGCTTCATTCCATTATGGTCAGAGAAGATGCTTTGTATAATTTCAATCTTTTAAAATTTATTGAGACTTGCTTTGTGGCCCAGCATGTGGTCTAATCTGGAGAAAGATCCATGAGCACTTGAAAAGAATGTATATCCGTGGTTTCTGATGAGAAGTCAGCACTTAGTTTTATTGAAGATCCTATATATGTGACGAATCACTTTTCTCTTGCTGCTTTCAGAATTCTCTCTTTATCTTTGGCATCTGACATTCTGATTAGCATGTGTCTCCCAAATTCTTTGTCTCCCCTGAAGTTTTAATTTGTTCCCTTGACTGAGTCATATCTTTCACTGTCTTAGTATGGTTTGTAAGTTTTTGCTGCTGTCTAGGTATTGGATTATCTTGATGATTTAACTCTGAAGGTCAGTTTCTCTTTCTTGTCTAGGGTTTTATTGTTGATTAGTTTAGTGTTAAGGCTCTTCCTTGACCCCTTGGTCCAACTTTTCTAGACCTTTAGAATAGTCCATGTTTAACTGTTCAGATTTTCTCAACTATTCTTTATCTGATTCTTGCCCTGGATGTGTGGTACAATTTTTAAGATTTCAAATTTTGTGCAATTGTCTCACTTTCAGCAGAAAGTTTCCTATCCTCTGTTTCTCCTCCAGGAATTTTGATCTGCTCTGTGTGTTTTTGTGCAGAATTTAATCCCCAGCTCCATGATTCGTTTAAATTCTCTCCTTCACTCTGTGCCCCCTTTTCCTTAAACTTTTCAGTTCTGGTACCTATCCTATCCTATAGCAGTTCAGTTTAAACCTCACCCCCTTTTATTCTCTTAGAGAGACTTTTGTGCCTACAGTTTCTTCCCTGTTAGGCTATCCTGAGGCAGGGACAAGGTCAATTGAGTGAGTGTACCTCTTGCCAACAGTTCCACCAAAGTCTCTCTTCACACCACCTCCCTTTCTTGGGCCCTTTTATTTATGCAGCACAATTTAGAAGCTTATGTTCCACACTGGGTCCTGCAGACTGGGTGCCTGTGCTTGGATGTGTGTGGGGTTATAATTTGCGTTGTGAGTGGCTCTCTAGTCTGCATTCAGGCAATTGGACCCAGATTACAGCCTCTGCATAACTCAACCTGCACAGGACCAATGAGGGGGAGGGGAAGGAACTGGCTGGTCTGGAACGGAAATTTCCTACCTGCTATTTTTCTTTCACTTTGTTTCAGCATTTGTGGAGTCCTTCTCAGTCTCTACCATCCTCCAGGTTTCTAAGCAACAGGGTTTGTCCTTTCATTGACTGAATCTCTGGGGTCGCTTTTTCAGAGGATGTCTTACATCGTCATGTTGATGACATCACCAGCAACTAATGAGGTTTTTATATTACTCTGTTAAAAAGTCAAATTACAAGTTGTGGACATCTGATTTATCCAATTTGTGTCAAGTGCCCTCTTGGCCAGGGGCAGGTAAAGCAGACTAAATCCAATGAGGAGAACTGTTCCCTCTAACACAAATTCAGGGGCTATAATCAGAAAAATTGGGAATGGATTCTGAGAAGGTAAAAATAACAGATTTCCACTACAGATACATAAAGGGAAATATAATAGAGAAACAGAAGAGAGGAAAAATAATTTCTTCTTGTGCCAGAGAGGAAAGGAAATGGGGTTTGGCCCATTGGGAGTCACCTGAAATGGGAGAATATACCAACCACCAAGAAAAATAACTGAAGCTCCTCCCTTGCCCTGGGACAATGTATGACTTTCCTGGACCTTCATGGACCCCTTCTTCCATTAAAAAATATCTAATATTGTATTTTATGACTGTTGATATAAAGATAAACACAGTCCAGGCTGGCTTTGTTATTATATATTCATTGTTACTATATTCATTTTTTTTTTACTGACTTTTTTAAACATTAAAATTACATTTTCATAGGCTTCTGAAAGTAATGCAGTGCTGGATAGTGTGCCTACTGTGTGCGTACTGTGCATTATAGAGGAGCTGGCCTGCCCCTTTTCTCCTCTCCTCCATGATTCCACCCCAAGTTGCAGTGTGTTGGTCCATCTTTCAGCTGCCAGAACCTGCTGCACTCCACCTGAGGGCTGTCTCTGGCTGCACAAGGGAAGGCTGAGAGTGCCAACAACTAGGCACCTCCACCAGCAGCTTTTAACAGTAGCTACAGGAAGATGGGGTGTGAATACTCCAGCACCTTCTCATGAGCTGGAAACTCAGAGGCACATGTTCTTCCCTGACTCATATTTCCCCGAACAGGCTTGTGAAGATTCCCTTCCTAGTTCCTGATCAGTGTTCCCCGGGATCCCCTCCCAAACAACAACTCTGGCTCAAATCTGCCTCTACAGCTGGGAGACCCCAAATGAGCATAGTCCCTCTGGTTAGGCCGTGTTTGGGGCTGAGGAGGCAAGCTCTAAAATGCCGTTCTTCACTCTGCAGAGAGAGGGAAGAATCAAGGAACACCTGTCATTTTCTTACGGAGATGCCACTCGGTTGGAAGGAGTAGTGAAAATACTACTCCAGAGAAAATACTACTCTTCTTGTTTCAATTTCATGTGAAGCTTTCAGCATTGGCCAGAGAATGCTGGACTATTTAATTCAATCAAAACCTAGGGAAAGATTTCCTCCTGGTGTCCTGGCTGGCTGAGTCACGTCATTTACACAAACCAACGACAGCAGGGCAAAGCACTTGAACAATGTAAGGGGTTATGGGAAGACTAATTCATATTAATCATCTAAGCTATGTTTTCATTTGTTTTAATGTGATGGATTTGGCCTCATGACTGCCCCTCAGAATGAAAATTTTAAATGAACACATGTTTTTGGAAAAATCGTTTTTCTGCAACACACCCAGAGTTCTTTTAAAAATACTTTAGCTTGCAAAATTCCAAGTGAAGAGCTGTTATTTGCAGTAGGATCCTAAGCAGAGAGCTTGGAAACCCTGAGAGATAGAAATCTGGAGGAGTTGCACATGTTTTCACAGGATAATTCACCAGTGAAACTTTGGAACAAATGTGTTTTATTTCTTTCTTTAAAATGGTCTCATACTGGGAAGTGGATGTGGCTCAAGCAGTTGGGCAACCACCTACCACATGGGAGGTCTCGTATTCGGTTCCCAGTGCCTCATAAAGAAGACAAGAAAGACAGAGAGCTGATGCAACAGGCTGGTGCCGTGAGCTGATGCAACAATGTGACACAATGAGAGACACAATAAGGAAGCACAATGAGAGACACAATAAGCAGCACGCAGAGGTAGCTCAAGCCATTTGGCACCTCCCTCCCACATGGGAGTTCCCCGGTTCAGCTCCCGATGCCTCCTAAAAAGAAGATGAGCACACAATGAACAGACAGGAGAACAGGCAGCAAGTGCAAACAGCAAGGTGGGGGAGAGAAATAAACTAAATCTTAAAAAAAAAAATGGTCTCATGGTTTAACCCAGTGATGCATCCACAATTTTCCTCTCCAATGTCCTGAGAAGTCAGATTCATGCAAGATAGTGATTAAAAACAAACTCAGAAGGATATGACTTTTTTTATTAATTTTTTTATTTTTTTATTTTACCAGGAGGTCCCAGTTATTGAACCCAGGTCCCTCCATATGGGAGATGGACACCCAACCTGGATATGACTTTGAATCCAGAACCTACCACTTAGGTGTGCATTGGCTAGTTACTTAACCTCCCTGCACCCCAGTTTCCTCATCTGAAGATTAGGGGTAGCTACAGCCACCGCAGAGACTCATGGGCTGAGACTGTGCAGGAAAGTGCTTAGCATGTACTAAACACTCAGTGGGTAATAGTGATTATTATCCTGTGTTTTTTGCTTTTAGACAATGTTCCCTTAGTCCTAGTTCCTCAGACATTCTGATAAATTTTCTAGATCACTCACAGTGTCATCATCAAGTGCAAGCCTGCTGCCACACAAGGCCTGGGCAGCCCCCTGTGTAGATGGTCACCTGGTGTAGGAGCTGAAGACTGCAAGGTTCTGCTCACCACACACATTTCCCCAGAAGTCTGACCCCACGGTCTGTCCTACGGTCTGTCCTGCACCCAGCAGGTCAGACATGAGTAGGTTGGGACTTGACCAACCAAGTCTGGGAGGCCACTGGAAGGACGATAACTGGTCACCTACCAGTGAGGACTTGGAGGTTGCCTCAGCCTTCTCACCTTCCTGAAGGTACGGTAATTAGGTGAGAGAATGAGCAGAGACAGAAGGACCTAGAAACAGCAGGAGACTTCCGCTGGGGAAGGGGGAGAGCAGCTCCTCAGGACACTCAGGCAACCAGGGCACATAGGCAAAGGAGGACTAGCCTTCACTCAGGGTTATCCAAACGGCGGCCCTGAGCTGACCCTGAGGGGACGGTAAACTCTGGCTCCCTCAACAGCCAGCCCAGATACCAGGAGCCGCAAGTAACAGTGGCAGAAACAGCAACAGGCTCTGTCCATCCTCTGCTTTGCAGTTTGCAGCGATGTCTTCAGACACATTACCTCCACCCTCTCCTCAGCACAGCTCTCCACTCTTTGCTCTACTGCAGGTCCTCTGCCTTTCTGGTATAGCACTAACCAGAGGCTATTCCACATAAGGGTTGCCAACATCCATGTCTGTTTCCAAGGCAGAAGGGGCAGGGGAAGTGAGGAGACCTGGAGGTCTCACCTGGCTCTCCCATTTACAAGCTGAATGACAAGGGCAAGCCACGGAGGGCGAGGTCATCTCTACCACGGGGCTGCTGAGAGAAACGAATGGGGCAGGGTGCTGAGAGGCTTAGTAAACTTTATATTATTCAGCTCATGGTGCTTAACCCGGGGCCTTGCACCTGTTACAAGTGTTAAAATAGAACTTTCCATCAAGACAATGGGACATAATAATGTGGAATTCTAAAGCCAGATCCCTTATGCAAAAGTTACAAAGGAAATTGTCAAGAACTGGTTTCATAGCTTCTGAGTCACCACACAGAATCTGAGAAAACAAAACATGAGAGAGAGAGGAGGGGGAGGAGGGGAAGGATGGGGAGGAGGAGAGAGGGAGGGAGAGGAGGTCTGCATGTGTGAGACAGAGACAGAGAAAGTGGATTTTGAAGATTGCTTTATTGGAGAAAGCTGTTGCCATGCCATTAGTCTCCCACCCCAACAGGGGAAAGCGCAGGGAGCGCGGTCTTCACCTTGACTTTAGGGAGGGTTTCCATGGGACCCTTCAGTAAGCTGTCAGAGCTATAAGTGTGCTGCCCACGGTTAGAAGAGTGGAAGGCACGTAGGAGACCAGCATCTAAGTTGGCTCAGGCTCCAAGGTCAAGGGACAGAGCTGGGTGTCCGTGCTTCCTGCCGAAGAGAACAAGAGAGTAGTAGGTTTGCTTGGGTTCTTCTCATTGAGAAGCTGGAGGGATGCTGGATCTGAGGGCCCCTGGAAAGAACCTCAGCTGAGTCCCAGAATAGACAGTCATCTGTAGGGATGTAGGGAATCCAGTTGGAGGGTCAGCAGGAAAACTTCAAGAAGCCTCCAAGAGCCCCCCAAAAGTAGTGAGCTCCAAATACCTGCCAGACCAGGGAGCAAAGACCCAGCTCTGTTCACTATCAAGCAGGGTTATTCCTGCCCCGCATCTCTATCCCCCACTACCCTGGGGAAGGGCCGGCAGGAGCAGTGGGGAGGGGCCTGCCAGGAACCATCCAGCAAGTTGGCTTCTGTACAGACATGGAGAAATATGCCTTCCCCAGAGACAGTAGCTGCAGAAACCCCATGGAGCCATGGTTCCCCAGCACCCAGGGGTGAAGAAGATCCCGAGAAATGTCACCTGTCACTCTGCCTCTTGACAGCCAGCCTGAACAACTCCTGACACATGGCCCCAAACAGGACTGACAATGAAAATGCTTAAAAACTACTAAGAATGTCAAAATAGCAACAGCAGGGTGTTCAGCTAAGTGAGGGGCCTTCTAAGGGCGGGGCCCTGTGCTATCACACAGGTTGCTTGCCCACGAAACCCACCCCCAGCCAGATTACCTCCGCTGCCAGCAAACGTGAACAGAGGGATCTGGATCTGGGTGCCCTTCGGGAGTTCTTCCATGTGCCAGGGCCCTGGGGGACTGGAGCAAGCATCAGCAGGCAGATTCTCTCCACCCCAGGAGGGAAGCTGGCTGAGGGAGGTGAGTGCAAGCTGAGGCAGGGACCCTTTAAGTGTGGAAAAGTCCCAGCACTGTTGGGGGGCAGGATGGAACCTCTTGCAAGAGTCTAGGGTGCCGGGAAAGCTCCCCTTAGTCCTGAGACCTGCAGAGCCGCTCCGCTCCCAGCTCCCAGCAGCATGGGCTGGTTAAAGTCCTGTGGGCAGGAAATCCTCCTGAGAGGCTGAAAAAGAGTGAGGCTTCTCAACTTTATGGTTAGAATGAGGAGAGGCGAGCGCCTCTGAGCGGCAGTGCAGGCCTACCTTCTGGCAGGCGTGCCGGTGCCTGTGGACAGCGGCCTAGCAGAGGGCCCTGCGACCACGACCAAGGTGCCTTTTGGACCCCCAACCCCAGCTCAAAGCGGGAGGAGGCCCTGGCCCCTCCACTCCTGCCCCTCCACGGCCTCAGGGCAGACACGATCCCGTCACAACGAGGGCATCCGGCCTGGCTAGGGCAACCTGAGACGACTGCGTGTGCCCATTTGCTGTCTGTCTGTCTGGCCAGCTGGCACGTTCTCTGAGGGCAGGGGCGGTGCTGATCTAGTTTGGTTTTGTCTGAGTAGATGACACACGTATGTGTTGAATACATGAATAGATCTAGAGGGATAGTAATAAAAGTTTCACAGCGAACTGGAGCCAGGGCTCCTTAGCTGGGGTGGCCGTCTCTCCCAGGCCTGGGACGGTGACAAGGGCAGGGGAGGGCGGAGAGGGGGTGGAGCAAGGACGGGCTCAGCTGGAGTTGGCTACCTGGTCTACCTGTGCTCACTCGTCCTGCCCTGAGGATGGGCCGTGCCCCCTGAGGCAAAGCAGCACCTGCCCCAGACAGTGCTCTGGGGAGGGGTGCAGCTGTGAGCCCAGCACCCACCAGCCTGGCAGCAGCGGTCCCCATGATCACCCCAACCCCAGCCCCTCTCCCAAGTAGGCTGCCTGCCCACGGAGGTCCCAAGATTTAAGTTCTCAGAACAGGAGAACGCTGCACTTTGGGCTGCTAGCCTGAGCCGTGCTGCCTTGGGAGCATCTGGTGCTTTCCCAGTAATCACCAAAGGGATGCTTTGTTTCTGTTTGGTTGCTGATCCTTTTGAACACAGAAGTCTCTGTTTAGGACCCTGGAGGGGAAATGCGGGGAGGCTGAGGATTACAGAAACCTCCGCTCTCCTTCCACATGAGCTACAGAGAGGGATCAGAGGCCCAGAAGTCTCAGCTGAGGGCTGCTAGTCGTGGAAATCAGACGCTCAAGCTCCTGCTCAAAGCCCTCCAAGGTCTTTCTTCGTATCACTGCTGGCTTCTGCCCTCCTCTCCCACCTAGCCCCCTCCCACTTACCTCTTCTCATGCTCCAGTCCCCTCAAGCAGGCAGCTCTCCTTCCTGCCTGGGGCCTCCGAGCTGGTTGCTCCCTCTGCCTGGAGGGCTTTCCCTGGAAAAGCCATTGGTGGTTCTGTTCAAGGAGGTCCACACCTCATCACCTCCTAATCGTCACCTGAAATTTCCCTTTTCCATTTACTCCTTGTTCATTGGATCCCTCTAGCAAATGCAAGCTCCCTGAGAACACACAGCTTGCCGACCTCTCTCATGGATGATGCTCCAAGACTCCAAGAAGTGAAACTGGGAATGGGAGCTCTTTGAGGCTGGGGGAGGAGAAATTAGGTGTTACATCTGGTAGAAGTTGAGTTTGATGTTCCAGTGAAATATGTGGATGGAACTGCCCAGGAGACAGCTGGCGATGCCTGCTGGGCCCAGGGGAGAGCTGGCAGCTGGGATGTGTATTTCGGAGTCCTTCCCATAATGATCCTAGTTCAAGTCTGAGTGGGGTGAGAAGACAGCTAGGAGCAGAGCCTGGGGCACCACCTAAGGTCTGGAGGTTTGTTTCCTCCCATCACCTCAAATGTTCCTCCCCCTCCCACCAAGCACCCTTCTCTCAAAACTAAAGCTGCAACCTAGGAAGCTCCTCCCTCTCCTGGCCCTTGGCAGTCCCTCCTGGCAGCAGGCCTCTCTTTCCTGGCAGCTGTCAGGGGGCTATGGAAGTTCAATTACCATCAGCAGGAGGCCCATCTGCGGGATGAAGGCAGAATACACAAAGGAGATGGGAGCAGCAGATAGGAGCCTAGATCAAAGAGGAGCCCAGAATTTGTGTAGCCCTTTCATCCTCCTGATGAAAGGTGATACATGAAGGCAAAATTATCATGATTATTTCACTGGGTTCCAATTGGAGGTAGGCTGTATCTCACTAGTATGGACAATAGCTAGAGGCCTGCATGAGTGTTTCTATGACATGCAGACAAGCTACGACATGTGTGTGTATGTACAGGTGTGTGGATGCAGGGAATGTTTATTCATCTATGACATCACCCGAATGTTCACAGATTTGAATACCCCAAATCCTATAGATACAGACGTACCATGCAATACACATTTTTGTAAATGTGTATTAAAAAAGCCATAAAGTAAGGGGAAAAGGAAACAGTAAGGACATTTGGATTTTTCTGCGTCTCTCCAGAGAAAGCCTGAGGATATACCATTCTCAGAATAAAGCTTTCATTTCACAGTTCGTCAGTGGGAAAATTAACAAGCTCCCCTCGCCCTGTTCCATAATTCATTCTCTTTGTTTTAGATATTGAGCTGAGCTAATGACTTAAAACCAGGAGAAATAGCTTTTAAATACAGATCTGGGCCTGGAAGTTTTTCCTTGCCATGATGGAATGCCAACTTGTCCCATCATTAAGGAGATAGGCATCATGTCGCTTTGTCATTCAAATTCTCTTTTGATTTAACTCCATGCGCATCACTTGTGCTGGCTGCCATGCTGCCAAGAATGTGGTTTCCCAGGCTGAAAAACTCCCTGCCACTCCAGGATTACTCTTGTGGTCGGGTATGGAGGTCCTTAGCTTGGGACAAGGACAAACACATGTGTGGGTTGGGGGAGGGGAGTGCTTTCCAAGCCAGGGGTTATCTGACCTTGCACACAAGGGAGAAAGCTGACTGCTCCTTCCAGCAGCGCGCACCTGGGGAAAGCGAAGGCCAAGGAAGGTGACTGGAGACTGGGCTATACCAGAAGGCCCCAGGGCAGCTTGTTCCCTGGACTGCCAATCGGGGTTGACTCTTATCATTAACTGGGGCGCCGACATCTTGATGACAGTGGCAGAAGGGCAGTGATCTGTGGGCACTGAGATGGGGACACTTGAAAGGACCCCCTAAGTGATGGTGACATCACATCCCCAAGCACTGCTCCTGTCCCCACGAAGAGGGATGCTGAGGTGACAAGCAGCCACGCTGGGTACATTTCCAAGAGGAACATGGAGACAACTGAGTCCTACAGATTAGGCAAGGTGGTGTCATCACCATGGGGTTATCTAGCTGGGTCCAGGTGCCACCAAATAGCCAGTAGTCTAGATTCCACTTTCCCTGCTTCCTTTTTCATTCTAGTAGAAACAAAAGGCTTTTTCTTCTATGCACACAGAGGAGATCTGACTCAGAGGTGGTTCCTCTCAAAGGACTTATCAGATTCTTGATGAGAGAACAACAGGTTTAGGAGGGTCAGCAGACCTCCTTGATCCTTTAGTCTCGGATCCAACATTCAAGACCGAGCCAGGTTACCTAGACAGCACCTCGGTGCTGTCAGCAGGGCTCCTCTCTGGGAAGGAGAGAGTTAGCTAATCCACCTGATGCACCGTTCCACTTGCTAGTTCAGATTGTGGCTCTAAACATGCTTTATAAACACGAGCTTTTGTTTTAAGATCAACCAGGGTCATGCCAAGCAAATTCTGCCTGCTGGGCAGGGATCTACAGTGACCAGGCCTCTGCAAAGTCGTATGAATACCAAGAACCCTCAAGAAGAAAGAGCAGCTCCAACTCTTAGTGAGCTGGAGGGAGGAGAGAGAAAGGAGCACTTTGGGCTTTGGACTAAAAAGCATGGGAGTGAGATTTACCTCCATTTCCATCAATTACTGCTGATACATGCATTCCCTTCCCAAAATGCCAAGAGGCTCAAAGAAGAGACAGCTGTCTTCCCAGCCCCTCATTCAGCACCTGCTTGCAGCCCTAGGATGATAAGACAAATCCACATCAAATTACCTGGCAGCTGGGAGGAGCTATGAGATAAGGATAGAGAGTTCAGTGGAGTATCAAAGATCAAGATCAGTATTAAATTTTCCAGGAAATAAAACATTGCTCACTCAAAGCAGTCAGCACCAAATAGGGTTACTTGGAAGAAAGTAATGTCTCTAGTTCTACTAGAAGGAATAAGAAAATAAAGCACTTAGAGTCTAGACCAGTCTCACTCAGTCAGAAGATAGGAGAATGAAGGTGAAGGGCACAGATGGACATCGTAGAGCAAGTGAAGCCAGAAGGTGGGAGAGTGAAGGCAAAAGGCATAGATGGACATCATAGAGCAAGATGACCTTCTGTGGCCAGGGCAAGAAGACCTTCAAGGAGCAGAAAGCTCTGGGCAGAGCAAGAGGCTTGGGATCTGGTTCTAGCTCTCCATCTCTCTCCCTCTGCAGTTCAGGACAAATATTTGAACCCCTCAGGGCTTTGGTTTTTTGTTAAGTGATGGGGTGGGGATCTCTTCAAGGTAAGATCCCTCTGGCTTGACAAATGTTTAATTCTTTAAGACTGATATCTTCACAAGGTGTTCCTTCTGATGGCATGCTCTTTTGACTAGATCATTTTACTATGCTAAACCTCAAAGTTTTGGCTACGGACTATTCCAGAGGTGGTACTACATCTTTAACTACTTTGATTCAAAATTACCGCTTTGATTGGGACATAGAATTAGCTGTTGAAATGTCAGTGAACGGAGGGAATTTTGGGGGGGTTATGGAACAGTTCTGGATCTTTTTGTGGTGGCAGTTGCATAAATCTATGCACATGTTAAAACTCATAGAACTATACACGGAAAAAAGGAGAATTTTATTGTATGCAAATTTTTAAAAGTAATAAAATATTTTTCAGTGATTCTCCAATATTAAATAAAGACAATTTCCAATCAGATGGGCCCTCCTCCTTCACCTAATAAGCAAAAAGAAGCGTGCAAATGCGTAGAGCAGCCGCATCGGTGCCTCTCCTCTGGCCATGGTCTTGCACCTGGCCATGTGCCCTTTAGTGACGTCCCCCTCCCCCTGCGTCTGGCCACGTGGCCTGCTTTGTCCAGTGGGAGATTAGTAGCTGTGACACTGGCAGGTGCTTGAAAGAGCACTCCTGTGATTCCATTTGTGCTTCTGCGCTTGCCTTCTGTCACCGTCATGACAATGTGCCCAGTTTAGGCTGCTGGAGGAGAAGTCGTGCAACACGGGAAGTGGAACTGTGTCAGCAGAGGCTCCCAGTCAAGAAAAGCCAGCAGACTAACAGCTAGCGGATGTGTGAGCGCTGGGCCAGGAATGCCTAGCCGACTCCACCTAAACCGCAGACACACAGACCCACGGACTAAACAGAAGCTATTACTATAAGTGGCTGCATTACTGTGACCATAGGTAACAAATGCAAAAGCTAAAAATTGTGAACCATAAAAATATGGTTGGATATAACCAAGAAAAGAATTAGCCTCGGAGAGGTGGAAAACTGTGGGAATTGGGCATGCCAACTTGGGGTGACCTTGGCTTATTTAAAAATCAAGGAGGCCCAGCTGAAGAACACTGTGCAGGAGTGGAGTGGAGCTAATCCAGGGACACATCGCCATGTGACCAGTTCAAGATTCTACCCGTAATGAGGATCTCTCCACATCTTTGAATTTGAATCAATGAATTCAAAGATATATGACCTCAGAAGAAAACAATTAAAAAGTTGTAAAAATATGGGCCAGTGCACTAGCGTTGCCTACAAATGTATGTAACATGCATCTATACATACATGCATACGTGTGCACAAGTGGGTAGCTCATGTACCAGGCTCCCACTGTCAGAGCTTGGATAGGTGAGCTGGGGGCAGGCTGGGAGCTCACTGAGTGGTAAGAACCTTGGTCTGGACAAGACTGGGCCTAATGACGCATTCGTGACTTCCAGCCTTTTAGCCCTGTCTGCCGCTAGGACAGCAGCAGGCAGCAGAGCACGGGGCACGTGGCTTGGTTTTGACTGTATTAATGGTGCCATATAAAGGGCACAGGAAGTGGGCATCTAATTAGGCCCTGAGGCCAATGGCACATGGGTCCAAAAGGTACCTCTAGGTTGGAACCGGCCTGGCCAATGGCTGGGTGTATAACCTTCCAGTAGAAAGAGCTTCTGGGGAAGCTAGAAAGCATGTCAGGGCCAACAAAGGAGGGGGGGGGGGCGGGGGCAGACCCTGCCAGTCAGGCTGACAGGGGCTGGGGCAGGGTGGGGGTCTGGCCATGCCCCAGAAAAAGAGCAAGAGCCTCATTCTGGATTGCCCTGGAACAGGTGCCAGGATGAACACACTGAAGGTTGAGGCACACAGAGGAAAACGAGAGGCATCAGCAGGTGTGGGCAAGCCGAGAGGTATCTGGATTAGCTCAGGAGCTGGGCCCCAGAGCTCCTGGGAGCCTATTTAAAGGTGATGGGAGTTCAGATAAGGCACCGAGGGTGAGGCAGGCAGGCCCTGGGGCTCAGGGCCGGAACTCCAGCTGCAGCCCCTTACCAAACCCTGTCCACTTAAATCCCAAAATGTCTCTGAGGTCTGCCCAGGCCTCTCAGCTTCCTTCCCATCACCATCTCTCATCTTGACTTTTGCAATGGCCCAAACTTGTCTTCCTGCACAGCGGCCAGAGTAAGCTTTTTAAAAGCTGGAAGCTGAATTGCACCGTCCTCCCTGCATGAAACCTTGGCCTCTGGACTCTTCACCATGGTTTCGCCCTCTTTTACAGGACCTCCGGGGCCCCAACTTTCTCTTGTGGCTTCTCTCCGTCTTGGGGCTCCTTCTTTGGCTCTGTAAAGCCTCCGGCTCTTCGCTGACTCAGGAGCTCTGCACATGTGGTTTTCCCGGCCTGCCGCTCTTTCTCTTTTCTTCATTTGGGGCTCGGTTTAAACACTACTTACTTCTTCAGGGACGTCTTCCTGGATCTCCTGATCTGAAGGAGGTTTTCCCTTTTTTTCTTTCTCATAGCATATTCTTTGCTTCAAAGCCATTATCACAATTGGTAATAATTTTAAATCATTTTTGTTTGGCTACGTGGTACCTGAAATTCCCACTGGGCTGTAAAGTCCCTGCAGACATGGCCTGATTGGATCTGTTCACCCCCTATACGTCATGCCTAGCATGGAGCCAGGCACTCATAACTGCTGAGGCACTGTTCATTACATCAATGAATGGGGTTGGGAGACAAGGCAGGGGAAGAGCAAGCCAGGCCCAGTTAGGAGGACAGCTGTGAACCTCCAGGGGCCAGGGGTGAGTCTCTGTGACAGCCACAGCCACTCACTTTATCTGGCTCTTGGGGATGGAGTTTTACTTCCCTGGGCAGCGCTAACAAATGCCATGAAACAGAATGGCTCAGGCAACAGGAATTTATTAGCATATGATTTAAGGCTAAAAGAAAGTCCAAATCAGGACATCACCAAGGTGATGCTTTCTTCCAGGGGACGGCATTGTGGGGCTGGCTGCTGGTGGTCCTGGGCTCCTCTGCCATGTGACGAGGTGCGTGGCGGCATCTCCTGGCCTCTCTGTTCTATTCTGGGTTTTGTAGATTTCGGCTTCTTAGTTCCTGTGGCTTTCTCTCTGTCTGTCTGAATTTCACTCCACTTATAAAGGACTCCAGTGATGGGATTAAGACCCATCCTGATAGAGGTGGGCCACAGCTTCTTAACTCAAGTCACCTTATCAACAGGTCCTACTAACAATGAATTCATACCCACATAAATGGATTAAGTTTAAAAACGTGTTTTCCTGGAAGGTCTGGGCCAAGTCTGCCTGAGAGGGACCTCGGCCCCTCTGGCCACTGTAAGTCTGCAGTAGACAGGGGCACTGGTAAAGCTAAAATCACTAGGTTTTGAATGTAAAGTCTTTCATAAAATATTACCTGAGACTCCCCTAGCCTGGCTCTCCATGAATAGTGTGGTTTCTTCCTACCTTCAACCCAGCTGCTCTGGGCAGCTGCTGACTGGTGAGGGAGGCCCCCAGCAGCAGCCTGCAATGTCTGTCACCAGCACCCCCGTGCCTCGTATCTCCTCCAGCTTCTGGTCTCCTACCCTTGGCCTCTGTTCCTGCCCCTGGGACTTGTGTCCACTCCCAGGAGCTTCACCTTGACCTCAGTCACTCTCTGAGGTCACCTTTGGCCTGGTTTCGGTAGTGAAGCCAGGCGGAACTGCCAGCTTTGTACACCAGGGCTCAAAAGGCTTTTTGTGGACCCTGGCCAGCGTGGGTGATGGCCAGTTCTGCTTCTGCCAGACCAGTTAGCACCAGTGGTTCCAGCCTAGCCTGGAACCACTCCTTCTTTAGTCCCTTTAAGCTCCTTACAGCTCTCCCATCTCCATCCTTCTTTCCAGTTTAAAAACTAAGAGTGAAGACCAAGAAAAAGCCTAAAACTCCTGGTATATCGTTTTGTTTTCATTCCCTTTTTATGAATTTATCTAGAGGCAGATTTATCTAGAGGGAGCCTGGGCCTCCCTCCCTGTCCTGATCCTGAGTCCTGGGTCTCAAATAGTCTTCAAGTCATCGAGGTGAGAGAACTGGGAGACAAGACAATTTGCATGACCCACACTTAATGGAATCAAGATAATGAAACATTAAGCATTGGCAAAACCACATTTTGTGGTTAGAGAAAAGCTATTAGAGTCGGAGGGCATTCGGCGGTGGGAAGCACAGTGCCCACGGGGGAAGGGCCTTGAGAAATCAGGGTCTTTTTGGCAACCTGCATGATACCCTCATCTTGCTCATCGCCAGGGAGGTCTAACCAGCCCCCCTGCCCCAGCCTCAGCACGGCTGAGCACAGACGCTTTTGCTAGTGGCAATGCCGTAGCACACTTATATTCCAGGAGAAATGAACTCCTCCTGAATTTTCGACATTTCTTGGATCTGTGCAATCATCCTGAGGTACCAAAATTACACAAGCCACAGAAATAGAGTCCCTTGATTGCGACTGAGAGAATGTCTCCATGCTTTAAATGTGGGGTATTAAACAAACTCTGAGTTTAAGGTCGCAGCTCAAACCCAAGGACATTGTCAGTCCAACATGGGTTTGCTTAGACCGAGGTGGGAGGAGATCTTACAGACAGTTAATGGGAAGGAGGGGAAGATGGATCCAGGACTACGGGACACAAGGAGGGTGAGAGCAGGGGGTGGCATTCCTGAAAGAGGAGGCCAGCCTGTGGATCTTTTTAATCTGCTTACACATATCTGTGGATTTTAATTGGGTACAGTTATGCAGTCAGTATGTGCTATTTTAACAGAACTTTCTGGAGACTATGCCTGAGCAGATGCCTTCAAGCAGCTCAAGCGCAGTGGAGAGGACATTGAAGGGAGAGTTTGGGGTAGACAGTGTCTTATACTATTCTCTACACTGTCTCAAGAAAGCAGGCTTCTAGACAGCTTTGGGGTAGGCTGACTGCTCAGAATGCTGTATGTCACAGATGGGGTTCGTTTGCTGAAAACGCTGACTCCCTCACAGAGGGCACTGAGACCAGGGCCCCATGCTAGCGTGAGGGTGGCCTGCGTACCAGGCATCTGCAGAGGGCGAGGCTTCTGGAGGCCGCCCCACATCCACGGGCCAGTCAGAGCCCTGTTTGGGGAGGGGACCCCCAGACACAGCGCTGGCTGGGACGTGGGGTCCCACCCCGTTCAGCTTGTGCCTTCCCTCCCCCATCTTAGTTACCCAGCATCTAGAAAAGCTCCTTGTTTTATCTGGCAGAACCTTGGGACAATAATTGGACTGGGTTCAGCTGGCCAGAAAAATGCCTCGTGACTCCTGCCAGCGCCCTGCTCCTTGCCAGTCCGAGCACCAGCACTTGCCGTCACGAGGGAAAGCCGCATAATTGGGGTTGTATGCTTTTCGGGGACTGCGTCAGCAGGCCAAGTGGCTGCTCCCCTTCTGTGGCTCATGAAAGGGTTTTCACCTCCTGGGCTGGGAGGGAGCTAGTCTGCCTGCAACAAAGGCATTTGGCCCTGCGGCTCTCTGAGAAAAAATGAGTGTGCTTGTAAAAACAGAGCCTTCCTGCCCACTTGGAGGAGTGGGCTCTCCACCCACCAGAGAGGAGCAAGGCTCAGTCTGGCTGCAAAGGAAGTAAAATCCCACTGAGCAGCCCCATTAGCCACCACGCAGGGCAGCCTTCTACTCTCTTAAAGATGTTTGTTCACTGTTGGAAAACCGGCTTCACTACACTCAGCCTGGGAAGTGGGAGGCTGGTGAAGGCATTAGGGGCGAGTGTTTTCAGAACATGGAAAGGTAAACTCCGCTGCCCTCCGGGGTGGACTGGAGCCCCCAGGCTCAGGGAATTGTGAGTAATGTGTTGGTAAACACTCTCATTTTGCTTTTCCAATCTTTTTTTGTTCCTCCAAAGCAAGCTGCTGTTCTCCCTATCATGGTAGTGGGAAAACTGAGGCACAAAGCTAACCTGCCCCAGCACCTGCAAACCTGTCTGGGGACTGGGCTGCTGATTGAGATGTGTGGCTCTGCGTTCAACCTCCCCATGAGCCCCGAGAGCACACCCAGTCAAGTGTGGCCCCAGGAGCACACCAAACAGCCTCATGCCTACTGCAGAGTCATCTAAGTCTCACGTAGACAAGCATTCCCTTCCAGTGCCTGCAAGCCTATAAGCAGGGGACATTTGGATACACAGAAGACAGGGGAGAGAAAGCCACGAGGCAACTCGGCCAGAGATGGAAGTGCTGCAAGCCAAGATGGCTGCCCCCTGTGGAAGCCAGGAGAGAGACATGGAGCATATTCTTCTCCACAGGCTCCAGAAGGAGCATGGTCCTTCTTTGCTTTTGGACTTCTAGCCTCCAGATCTGTGAGGAATTCATTTGTGTTCTAAGCCACCCAGTTTGTGGCATTTTGTTACGGTAGCCCTACAAACACCCTGTTTCTTCTGTAGCTCCAGATTCAAAAAGAAACTCCATAAATCTCAAAATGCACCCAGAATGGGCCATCCCATCACCTTCTGTGAATGGATCGTGTTTCCCCAATGGACCATTTGAAACAACTTTGATTCTAAGCCCCTCTGTGTGAATTGCGTCCATTCAATCTGAGTGGTAGGGTTAATGTTCCCTGACAAATGACAGCTTCTCCCTGGCTCCTGGTTAGGAAGGAGGGCAAATCTAGCCTGCACTTGCCCTGCTTCTCTGCAGATGCAAAAGTCATGCTTTGAGAGGTCACTGTGCTCAGGCAACTGCCGTTTGGCAGGATGGAGGACATTTTGGAGTCTAGTCTGCAGATCCGTAGTTGTGAGTTCCAGGACAATATTTAGGTGTTACTGCAGCTGGGAATTGGTGCTAATTGATTTATGCAAGATTGTTCAGATATCATAGCTGGGAATTTTTATTAATTGATGCATGCCAGCTTCCAGATGGTTGATCAGTATCTATACCTTGCATCTGTGAGTGCAGTCACATTGTTTGTAAGAACACATCCGGCTCCCTGGGAGCTGAAAGGAGCTAACATCAGTGTCTGGCTCAATGCCATGCACAATGTCATTCCATGCAGACCTCTGCCTTTGCTTGGGAGGTTAAAAATCAACAGCAGGGTGTGGACGATGAGTGTGGTTAATAGCACAAGCATGTTCTTCCATGAACTAGAACAAATGTATGTCACTATACAAGTTGTTAATAATGAGGTAGTATATGGGGAAAATACAGCAAATGCTAACTATGGACTATAGTTAGTAGTATTTTAATTTTCTGTCATCAGTTGTAGCAAAAGTACCACACCAAGGCTAAGTGTCAATAATAGAGGGGTGCCAGTGGCACAGGGTTTCTAAAGTTGACCGTGACGATGAATGCACAACTCTGTGAATATACTGAGAGCCATTTACTGTACACTTCGGATGGATTGTATGGTGTGTGAATAAAAATGCTTTAAAAAAAGTCAATGAAACTATATGTTTAATGCATTTCAAGTAACAAAATTTATAAACAAGTTATAGAATATCAAATGTATAAGCATTTATCAAATATGTATTATTATTCTTATATAAATTATCAGATTAAATCATTAAAATAAGGTATTATTAAATAAGAAACAAAACACACAAAAAGTAAATAAAATATAACTAATCATGAAAATTAAAAAATAGTATAGTTAAAAAATATCAACAACAGGGTATGATGATAAGTACGGACAATGAATGGAAGTTGCAGAATGTTTTCCCATGTTGTACTTGCTGATCTCCAAGAAGGTCCAGCTGTTTGTGATAGCTCTGGGTAGAACCTGAAAGCAACGGTAGGAGCCAAAAGTGGGTTCAGATTGTGTATCTTAGTTTGCTAAAGGGCTGCCGATGCAAAATACCAGAAACAGCCTGGCTTTCATAAAGGGAATTTATTTGGGGTAAGAGCTTACAGTTCTGAGGACATGAAATGTCCAAATCAAGGCACCATCAGAGATGCTTTCTCACCAAAGTCAGCCAATGGCGATCCCAATGTCTTGCCACATGGCGAAGATGCCTGATTTTGGCCTTTCCCTCCAGAAACTACCATCGCCTGGAGCTCAGCTGTGGGCAACGAGGTATAGGGCTTGTCTCTTTCTAGCCTCCTCTCTCAGTCTTGGCTGCTCAACTTTCTTCCTGAGTTCAGCTGTGAGCTATCAGGCACATGGCTCATCTCTCCCTGGGCCTCAGCTCTTTGAGCCTCTTGGGGCTTCTCTCCTTGAGCTTCGCTGAGGACAAAACTGGATTCCTCTCTCTCACATTGCAAGATCAAATATGGCAGCTTCCTTTCCCTCTGTGTTTCCATTTATGTCAGAGGCAGGAGGGTGGAGACTCACCACCTCGCTGACATAGTCCAATCAAAAGGGTCTCATGCCCACAGGAATGGATTAGTTAAAAAACATAATCTTTTTTCTTTTTCAGATTCATGAAGGAACTTCAAACTGTCACATTGTGATTCAAGAAAAGTATTTTAAGTTTAATAAAAACAAGAGCACCCGTTTAATAAGGATGTGAGCTGAGAAGTTGACGTGGACACAGTATGTCTCCTCATGAGGTGCAATAGGGAGTATACAAGGACACTCCCTGAGGAGTGTTCTTACCATAAACTGAAGTAAACTGAGTTTAATCAAGCATCTAGATGTAACTACCAGTTTACAAGACATTCAAGAGATAAAGGAACATGCTAAACAACACTGTGAGGAAGAAATCAGCCAAATCCAGAATGTGGGAAATTCTACAGGACAAAGGACTTGATTCCTTTAATATTTAAAAACCATGGACAAAATGGGGAGGGGAAACTGTTGTATATTAAAAGGAACTTAAAGTTCTATAAACAAAACCTAATATATGGACCTGGTTGGGATATTGTTTCAATCAAACCAACTGTAAAAAAAAAATAAAAAAAAAAAGCGAGATTATTTGGGAAATTTGAACAAAGACAACTTCTTAGATAATCTTTGTGAAAATATATTGTGGATATTATAACAAAAGTTCTTATTGTTAGAGATATATATTGAAGCATTTATGATGAAACAATATATCTAAGATTTGCTTTTAAATATTTCAGTAAAACAAGTGGATTATTGATGAACAAGATTGGCAAAATGTTGATGAATGTTGATGCTGGGTAATGTGTGCTTGAGATTTTATTATACATTCTCTCAACTTTTGTGTACATTGAATAGCTGCAGAATATGTTTCCAAATAAAAAGAAAGGGCTGTGAGATTTGCAGCTTTCTGGGGAGGAAAACTTGAGGACTTACTGTTGCCATACTTTGAGATGGGGTTGGGGGTGTTCAAAGCAGCTCAGACTTGGGCAGATGAGGGATGCTGACCAGCTAGGACCCTGAGCCAGAGGGGGCCTGTAAGGCTATGGTTGCTTGGAGACCAGAAGCCCAGAAGCTGCTGCCCCCACCCACCTCCCTGCCTGCTTCCCTCCTTTTCCTTCATCCTCAAACACATACTGAGCACCTAGCACAGTGCTTCCTGGGGAAACCGCAGGAATCCAATATGCACCTGCTCCTGAGGAGAGGACAAAGTAACAGAGGATAGAAGAGTTAGCTATACATTATAAGCCCTCCACACCCTTGGCCACTTGATCCACAAAACTTCTGTGGTTGGCCGGTGGGAACCATGGCAGCCATGTGGGGACATGAGGCTGGAAGGGCCAGCAGTCCTCACCACAGACAGATGCTGGGGACTGCAATTGGTCAGGCTTCCTTTCCAGTGGCCTCCTGACCATGAACCCAGGAGAGATTCATGGCAAGCAGGCCAAGGGCCTCTGTACTATGTTGCCAGGCAGTCCAACCATGGGTCAGCCTGGGCTGTGCTCCTGGGCTGGGGGCACGCCCTTGCTGGACTGAACATCCAGCCTTGGGCCACCTACTTTAGAATGACCCTGCCTTCTGGTCCTCTGAATGTTTTTGAGAGTGTATTTGTGTTGGCTCCCAGGAAGAAGCTTCTTCATTCCACTTCTCCCTGCTCCTTCCTGCTACCCTTCTTGACATGGACAAGACCCAAGTGACCCCTGTCCTTCGTTTTGCTGATATTCTTCAAGACTGTGAGATCACATAAGCCTAGCTTATTGCCTTCCTACCTGCCTATCACATGGCTTTTATTTGAAAAGTCCCAAACAATTGTCTGGACTAATTGCAAAGGATAGTTCAATGAGAACAAGTTTCTGGTGACAGAAAAGCCACAGTAAGAGAATGTTTTGTTCAGAAACAATCTTATGTACAGTACCTCCAAGTATTTACCAAAACCCTCCAAATACAGGTCTTACTTGCCAAGTTGGTGGATTTGAAGCTATTTTCCCTGGCTTCCAGGTCTCCGTGGAGGTGCTTGAGGTGCCAACGCTGACAGTGGAAGAGGACTGATAAGAGGTTAGCCAAGCCTCAGGTCTTTGTGCCCTGCCACCACCTCAAAGAACTCCTGTTTCTTCTGCTATATCTCCTAAAGTTGTGTATAAGACTTAATTAAAAAAAAAGTTACCCTTTGTAAAAAACAAACCAAAATAAAAAACCAACTGCTTTAATAAATAAATTATCTAATTCATTGTTGATTCAGCCTTGCTAAAGGGTTTGAAAAATGATCTCCTAAGATATCTGAACATGCCTCCTGCATTTTCATTCAAACTGTTTTCTTAGCAAACCTTTCCTTCATAGCTACATGAAAATAAACCACCCAGTCCTGTGTGAATTTACACAAATTTGTGGAACTGGCAGATTCCAAAGCAGTTAGGTTTTCTAGGGTCGATCTTTTTACCAAGTGAAAGTTCGGTGTCATCAACAAGCCAACACCCCATGAACGGCTTGCGCTTGTGGCTCACGGCACCTGCCCAGAGCCCTTACTGACCCAAGGAGGCACCTGAACACAGCAACGTCGGGGCAACTGGGTGGGGTCTGGGTGGTAGCCAGGTGTGTGAAATAGTCTCTCGTTGATCATGAAACCTAACCAGTTTTCTATTGGGAAACTAGATTGATAAATCCAGGTGGTCTCAGATAGCCCCCTCCTCACCCATCCTACTCCAACAATTCCTGCAGCAAAAGGCCAAGCTACATTTGAAAGTGACAGGAAGAGTGGCCATGCCATTGATCGGAAAGGAAATCCTGCTCCAGCAATGAGAGCTCATCACTGCCTTCTTATCACCACTTCCAGTAAGAATGATGGCAAATTTACTGACTCACAACCACAAGGTACCTTCCTGCTTCAGAGCAGATAAACAAATTGTAGTTGCCACTACTGTAGATTCTTCAAGACCTAAGAAAGAGCTCATGAATTGGGGAGCAGAGTGGTCTTTTAATAACCGTCGTATTCACAGCAGAGTCCTACAGCCTTACTCCCTGGCCAACAGGTGGGGGACGAGGTATTCTAGTTCATTTCAAAAAATCTTTACACAGCACATGCTCTGAGCAAAGTCCTGTGGTCCCACTACAGGAGCCATGAGATGCAAGAGAAGTGGTCTTTGTCCCGAAGAGCTAGCAATCTAGTCAGAGCAAGGTTGATCCAACTAGGCTACAAACTAGGAAACATAAGGCATTAACTCCACAAGAGAGGATGACACAGGCACTAAGAAAGTACTGGGGATGGCATACATTCCTAAAGGTCTGGCAGAGGGTGCAACCAGTCTGCCTACATCTTCTGGGGTCTTCCCGGAAATACCGCAGTCCCTTCCGTGTTGACAACGCTTATGCAGGACAGAGGAGGCTTCTCTGAGGACATATAGATTCCCTATATGCTGGTTTCTTGGTGCTAGGAAGTGGAGGTGGGATAAATGCCACTTATACAGAGGAATAAAGGCAGGGTTCTGCGTGGCTTGATTTTATGAGGCTGGGGAAACCCTTTATTCCAAGATATCACCGTGATTAGCCTTTTTTGAAATAAAAGATTTTTCCTGTGAAAAGCAATTCCTTTGGAAGTGTTAGCACATTGGGTTGATAATAGGCCATTGGCATATTGACATGCACAGATGTATAGAGCCAGCAGGCTTGGTGGCGAGAGAGAATGTTTCAGACTTCTGCTCCCATGACTCCTGTTCTCCAAGCTTTGGTCCCTTGGTTTCTCAAGATTCTTGCTGCAGATCATCCTGTTCCTTTCTGTCTTTCTCTATCCAGCTAAGCAGTCAAGGCCTACTCTGGAGAGATTACTGTAAAGTTACAGAGAGGTCCTACTGAATCCAGAGACAGGAAACTAGGCTAAGACCAATGGGAATTGAAACCTATGGGAATCAAGGCTACTCTTTCTACACCTCAAGAACTGTCTTCTCACCTCTGCTCTGCCCATCTGCTCCCTCCTCTCTCTGACTATCATCTTCTTTTACCAGTTCATAGGCTTGCTGGTGATGCCCAAATGGCCACTCCACTCCCAAGTCTAACTAAACTAAACTTCTCCAGAGCTGAGCACTGACCAACAGCTTCTACCAGCTCACACCATGAGTAGATGGTCAGCCTGTGGCCAGGTCTTGACTGGGTCAGACATCCCCCCATCCCTCACCATTAGCTCATTCTGGGAGGAAAGATCACATGGCTAGGCTCATACAAGAGCCCCACCAGAAGGGGATATGGGAGGGCAGTCAAGTGTTGGCCTCTCTAATCCATGGCCCATCATTCTCTTGGCAAAACCCTCAACTCCCTAATGGTTGTCTTTTCATCACATATACCTGGGGGAAAAAAAACTGAACCCTACATCAGTCCCGCTCTCTGAGCCTATACCTGAGCTGCAGACCACATTTAAAGAAAATCACCCCATCTTGCAGTTTGGTGCCATGTTGAGCTCTCCAATGTCAGAGGGCCGTAGAAAGGCTTGCATGTACCCCTGAACAGCCCTGTCCTATTTTTCACAGCTTTCACTATTGACCTAGGACTATCTCAGTCTCTTTCTACTCTTGAACTTCTTCCTTCTGAGTAAACATTCTTACTTCCTTTTCCCCAAAAAAGATGGATCTTGTCAGAGAGGGATTCCAACTTCAGGCTACCGAAGCTGCAAGCATACCTGCATCTGCTCAGATTTCACCTCCTTTCCTCTGGTTAAAATGGAGGAGGAGCTCTCCTCTCCTGCCTGAGACCAGTCCCAACCCCCTGGACTAAGGACCTTCCCTCTCCCTCCTTCTGGGGATCTCCCCCACTCAATTATCCCCCTACCCCTACTCCACTGGTTCTTTCCCATCAGTATTTATACATAACCAGATCTCTTTCATCATAAAAAATGAATCCTCCTGTAGCCCAAGCTCTTTACTGCTAATCCTCAAAAGCAAACATTTTGAAAGGCTTGACTCTAAATGCTTTCTACTTTCTCACCTCCCATTTCTTCCTGAACTATGTCAATGTGATTTCTGCTCCAATCACGCCACCCCTCCTACCATATCCCTTAATAAAAAACCTGCAGCTCCTCCTTCAGGCCTCAGTTTAAATGTCACTTCTGGGGAGTTATCTCTGACCCTGTGACTGGGTTGTGTACCACTTTTCCATATTCCCATAACATTTTACTTTTACTCTTATCATAGAACTTTTCACGCTGATTTCCAATGATACATTTCATTTTTTGATTATAAGGTCCTTGACAAGGAGGACAGTTTATTGCTTACTAATGCATCCACTGCCCAGGCATGGTGTCTGGGACAAAGAAGTGTGTTCAAGGTTATGGAGCTAGTGAATAGCAGTAGTGGGACTCAGTCCTGAATCAATGCCAGACCCTGCCTGGAATGGGCTCTCCCTCTAGTCATCCAGACAAAAGTGTTTGCTAGACCAGGGCTTCACAAATTCTAAGGTACACATTCATCACCAGAGCAGTCTGTTAAAAGGCAGCTTTTGCTTCAGTGGGTCTGGGGTGGGGGCCAGGATTTGCATTTATAATGGGCGCCCAGGGGAAGCTGATGTTGCTGGCCCTTGGAGCCAACTCTGACAAGCGAGGTTGTGACATAAAGACCAAATAGTTCCATAGACTGAGGGAGAGAAAGAGGGTCTCCCTCACCCAGTTTAAGCTCTGATCCCAAAAACAAGATGGGGCCAGTTGAGGTGGGGGCCCTCTTCCCTCTGCAATCTCATGCCTTCTTTCTCCATCCTCGAAGCCACCCTTCGACAATAGCCAGTGAGAAATGAAGTCGAGGCTTTCTTCCAGTACAGTTACACAACTCCTACCACAGTCCTTGACTGCATTTCTCATTCCAGGAATGATTCCAATTTGACATCGGAGGATGAGATAAACTCAAGTTACCAAATTGTATTTCCTGCATCTGTCTAAACAAATTCCCTTAAAACGTGCTGAGGAAATGGTTTTGCTATTTCCCTAGTAATCTGGGTCGCGTGGTTGTCATTCAAAACCCAGAGAGCAGCGAGGGCTACAGACTTCTGCTTTTCTCAGGTGCCTCCCGCAGGGGAGAGCTCTGCACTTTGGGGGTATTTTCTCTTTAAGGAATTTGGGAGACAGTGTCTGTTTGCTGACTGTGAAAGGACTGCAGCTCCACGGTCAGGTATGGAACCAGAGGGGAGAGGGCTGCAGCATGCTCCCTTAGAGGCACTCACTGCCACGTGTGCGCATGGCCCTCTGCTTCCTACAGTCTTCTGAACTCAGCCCACCGTGGCCTCACTCCACCCTACCCATTCGACTTCCTTAACGTTGCTCTAATTTCATTATTTAAATCCTGTCACTGTACAAAAAGGAGCCCTGGTGAGCTGAAAATTTAAAAAGAGAAAAGAAAAAGATACAATGATGTAGCAAAAAACACCACTAAAATGTCTTTTAAACAAGAAGAAAGACATAAAAGCAGTGTCCCAAGAGTCTTAGGGGACTTTAAGTCCCAAACAGATCAATTTCTTTCTCACTATTCCAAAATTGTCTAGGAAAGTCCAAACCTTAGCCAGTTTTTTGCAAAAATCCATATTTTTTCAATGCTCAAATAGGAGACAGCAAGAAATGCAATGCTGGACTAACTTAATCCCTCCCCTCTAACAAGAAAACCCTCCGTGGATGTCCTCCGGATGAGGTTAATTGAGGTCAATGGCACCATCTTTATTTGCTTTTCTTCCTAGCCAAATCATACAAATCTCTTCCTCTTCTGAATGCAAACCTCTTGTTAAAACCTTGAATATTATGCAAATATTCTCGCTGACCTGATTTTGTGACAATCAGGGTAAGCTAAACATTTACTGTATTAGAAACCATGCATGTGTCCTGAGAATGAAGCCATATTGAAAAAGCAGGGCCAAGGGATGGGCAGACAGACTGAGTGCTGGTGAAGCCCTGAATCCTGCTTTGCCTGAAGTCAATTCCACTCCTGACTTCCAAACTATGCAAGTCAACAAATGCCTTGCCAAGGTTAATTTGTTGGATTCCTGTCACTTAACTGAAAGAGCCCTGTCCAAACAATGGGTTTGACAATATTGTGCTCCTCGTTTTGAGGGTTGACATTTTTGTGTCTAGACTAGATGGTGAGGACAGCACTTCTGCATTCACTCCTGAGACGTCAGGATCACCAGGCTAGACGGGGTCTTTGTTCTGAGGCCCACTGGGGAGGTTATGTTTGCCTGAGCCACAGATTTTCTTTGCTTTATGGACACTGTGAACCATACAACTGATCAGTTTCAATCCTTGCATTGGCTGCTAGGAGGCGCAGAGGGAAATTGCTACTGAATTTTTTTGCCCACCTTCTTTATTTCTTTCGTCTCTTGTAGTGTAGGTATTTGTGTGAGTCACTGCGAATCCTTTTCTTTTCTCGCCTCCTCCACTCCCTCCCCCTCCTCCTCCTTCTTCCTTAGAATGAGGGCATTTGTAGCAGATGTTGTTTGTGCCTTCCGACTTCAGCTTAGAGCTGTGAGGGGCTAAATCAAGTATGATAGCAGCATCCCAACTCACTGAGCTTCTCTCCATGTCTCTGCCTCAGGACTTTCTGCAAAGCCACCAGGGCTTACCAGCCCACACAAGCACACCTGAGGGTTGGTGGTGTTGACATGCCCAGGAGAATCCCTCACCAGAGAGCACCGGGAACTGGTACATAAATGCCTGAGCTGTCATTATGACAGGGACAGTTCTGAGCCCGTTCTACACAGTTCCACAGAGCTGGAGACCCCAGTGAGCTGAGCACCCAGTGCCCTCGGCAATAACCAGTCAGTGACTCAGTCTACGGCTTTGCTCCTGGGCCTGTCTCAGGCTCCTCGACTTCCTGAGATCACCTCTAAAGAACTATATGCACCCAAGTCCTTATTTCAGGTTCTGTTTTGGGGAGACTTCAAAGTAAGAGAGAAACAAATACAATAAATAAAATAAATGAAAGTAATGACCCTTTATTCTAGCCCCATTTTAGAAAATGCTAAAAGAAACAGCATTATGGAAAAACTATGCAAAACACAAAATGCAATATGTTTGACGCTGGAAATGCTGCGAAGAGGGTGGGAGACGGCCCCCACGCCACGCACAGGGTCACAGCTCTCAGAGGCATGATGAGGCTCTGGAGTGAGGCCACACCATCAGAATGGACCATCCAACATGCCGCTGCCTACTGGCTGCAGAATGCAAATAGAAACTGCTACGCGGAGTGTCTGCTTCTAAATCGCGGGCTTCCAGATGCGTGTGCCTAATACCATGCCATTCTATTAAATAGCGTTGCATTAGAATAAAGGGAAAGCAAACAAATATGAAGCTTGAAACTCAGAAGTAAAGAAATTAGCTAGTTATTTCAACATCTACCCATCTGATACAACGTCTGGCAGGGTGTCGCCTTCCCCTCCCTGTTCTGTGAAGACAATGTCCACAGCATTTGTAATGCGCTTCCTGTTGTGAGCTGTTGGCACCAGCCTGATGGCTGGCTTCGGTCAGAGGCTCCCTCCACCAGGCAGGGGCAACAGCATCGGGGCCGAGGCCATGGCCCGGCAGGCCACGCGGTCACCAGCCCTTGCTCCCTGGGTTGCTCACACTGGCCCTCGGGGAATCCAGTAGCACCAGCAGGCCCAGTAGACACGGGAGGCCAGTGCCGCGAGGGACACGTCCCCTCCTCGGGCACCAGCGCGGGGTGGGCTGGCAATGGCCGAGCCCGGCTCCCTGGGGAGATGAGCCAGGCAGCCGCCCACCCGGGAGGGTTCCACACCATCCCCTTACAACAAATAAAAGACGGGAATGCAGAGTTAAGGAAAAGGGAGAGGAGATGTGTGGGAGAGCCCAGGCCTCTGAAGGGCCTCCAGTGGTGGGAAGGGAGGCTCTGGCCGGCAGAGCATGGGGCCGCGGTGGCCTCCGTGTCCCTCTGTCCTGGGGGCTTGCACCAAATCGCTGTGGTCCCGGTATATAGAGGGGCCTGGCCCCCAGCGGACCCTGAGTGGAGACCCTTCCACCTCCGACATGTGCGCTTAGCCGACCCCAGGTAGCTGGGGAGGGTCAGGGCACTAGGACTGTGGTCCTCGGGGATGGGAAAGCCACCCCTCGGTGTCTCCCCGAAACGCAGCCGAGAGCGGGTGACCTGCAGACCCTTACAGCATCCCACGGGGCCTCTGCCACGGTCCAGCTTCTCAGCCTGGCTGCCCCCCTGGCTCCCTTGGGACCGTCTGACAGTGCGCCAAGGAAAGCGGGATTGTGAAAAAGAGCCAGAGGCCACTCCCTGCCGTGATCTCAGGGGGACTGTTTCAACCCACCAAAGCCTGGCTCTGAGGCTCAGCTGTGTGAAATGAAAACATTCTCTTGGCCATGGTTACCACCGGGCAGTTGGAGGCAGGTGGCTGCCCCAGGGAGGGGCCCAGGCAGCTTCGCAGAGCCCTGTGATTTCTCACCTTTCAGCTCAGCTCAGGGAGTGCGTCTGCTGAGGAGGGACTGCCGAGGGACCACGTGACCGCATGTGTGCAAAAGTGGTGCTCAGGAGGCAGGCCAGGGACAGAGACACACGCCCCCTGCCCTGCAGAAGCTGCCAGCTCTGCAGATCTCCCGTATGCTGTCCCCAGTACATCCCCATCGAGGATGACTGCCAGTGTTGCAGCTAACATCTTCTGGATGAAGGATGGATTCCAACCCCACCAGGAATCTCAGTTGCTTGAACTTCCTGGGCTGCAGTCCAGGTGCATGATGCAAAAGCCCACCTCTGGTCCTATTTCAGGGAGTGACCAGCCACAGTCACTCAAACCAACCCACAGAAGCCCTGCTTGACGCGGTCCCCCACTTCCATCACCGCTCACTCAACACTCAGCCGAGCAGCTGCTGTGGCCAGGCACCTAGTAAACAAGCCCTGTCGCTCCCACCCTGACCTGGTCCCCTTGTCTGCTGCCTAGGCCGGCATACCATCACCTCTGGGCGGTCCATGGCAATGGCCCCATAGCAGACCACCCTCTAGTCCATCCCCACCTTGAAATCCTACGAGGTCCAGCAAATCTCACAGGGCTTCCCTTCATAGTGAACTTTCAGGGCTCCCTGTTTTTTCTGCCTAGAACACCCTCTGGCCTCCCTAGGTACTAGGATATCTTGGAATCACCCCTTTGGGAAGGAACCTAATAATCCTGACAGAGTGAGCCATACTTTGCTATAGGCTGCTGTGATACCTTTAACAAGTTACACAGTAAGTAAATCCTGTCTACATTGTTCCCCCCTTGACTCTGAGCTCTGTGGGCAGAAACTCTCCCCGAGTCATTTTTGTGGACACTACAGCTGGCACTGAGGAAAGGCTCAGAACACGTTTGTGGGATGTGTTAGTTATCTGAGGATGCATAATAAATCACTCCCAAACCCAGAGGCCTAAAACGATAACAATCGTGTATAGTCCCTCTCAGTTTCTGTGGGCCGGGAACTGGGGAGCAGCTCGGCTGGATGGTTCTGGCTCCGGGTTTTAGGAGAGGCGGCTCTCAAGGTGTCAGCCAAGCCTGCAGTCACCTGAAGCCTGATCGGGCTGGAACACCCTCTGCCAATAACTCATGTGGCTGGAAATTTGGGGCCGGTTATTGGTGAGGGTCTCAGTTAATTTCCACGAGGTAGGGCTGCTGGATAAAATTCAAGACGCACAGTTACATTTGAATTTCAGACAAGCACAACTAAATTTTTGTATAACTTTGTCACAGATTATACTTTGATTTGCTAAATCTGGCAGCCCTACCACGAAGGTCTCTGCACGAGGCTGCTTGAGAGACCTCACAGCATGGCGGGTTTCCCGAGGCAGGAGGGGTGATCCCATCGTGTGCGGCCTCAGAAGTTGCACACTGCCGCTGTGCCCATTGTCAACCGCCCACACAGTCCAGCTCTAACTCATTGTGGTGTGGACAGTGGGAGGGAGGCTCAGCCGGCCCACCTTGGAGATGGGTTTCCATGGGGAATGAAGTCCCCAGCAGCTGAATTCCATACCAGGGTCTCTAGCTCTTCACGGGAAGCCTATGGAAGCATTTGGTTCCCATCTCTAAAAGGGGAAGCAGAGACACACCTGCTGGGTGCTTCTCTTGGGCCAGATCCTTTAAGAGATGGGCCAGCAATTCTCAAAGTCTCTGCTCTAATAGGATGGGTTGAAGCTTGAGTAATCCAAAACCCAAGTCGATAATCGAAAAATGCCCATCTACTTATATTGGAATTGTAGACTTAAGCTCATGCAATACTCTTCTCTGCTTCTCTATCTCATAAAGTCCTCACTCAGCCCAGAAACCCCCTCTGCTTTCAGAAGCCACCATCATTCACCAATTGAGAGCTGATTTATTAAAATGCATTGTAAAGTATTCAAATAACAGCATGGCTTTCACCGAATTCCAGAAAATGTGAGAATCTAGACTTGAGTTCACCTCTGCCATGGACTTCAGCTTTGAGACTCACACTTGGCCCTCCCTTGGGGTGTTTATATACCTGCCTTTCTCCCCAGTGGCAGGTGTAAACCAGCCCTGGCTCCCTCTTCTCGTCCCGCCTCTGCTCAGATGTCACCCCCTAAGAGAGGCCCGCCCTGACCATTCTAAGTAATTCAACCCCACACCAGCTCCCCAAACCTGGTCGATTTCAAGTCCTTTCCCTTTCTGTGTTTTCTTCATAACACCCATAACTCTAAGAGCACCTCATTTTGTAATCTGCTCCCTTGTGTATGTCAGTTTCTCTCATTTAGAATGCAAGTTCCTAGAGGGCATTGGCTGGGTCTACCTTTTCACTGCTGTGTCCCCAACAAATCGAACTGTCTGGCACACATTAGATACTCAAACTTATTTGTATGATGAATGAATCCTTTGATACCCAACAGTTTTCTTCCAACATTCATTCATTCATTCATTCACGGAACACAATATATTGTGTGCCACGTCCTGTTTTGTTATAGATTAGACAAGGTCCCCTCTTTCACACGACCTTGTTCATTCATTTACGACTTGGACAGCCCAGGGGACACCGGAGGGTTCAGGTCTCCAGCTCAGGGCAAGCAGCAGTTTCTCCCTGACCCTCAGGGAGTACCTTATAAAACTCTGCTGAGCCCATTTCCCCTCCTCTGTCCTGGACCTTTCACCTCCATGATTCTCTTCCTTTGCTGTTTTTTAGGGCCCGGATTTGGCAAAAGAAAAGCAACTGCTGGGGCAGAAAAGCAACTGCTGGGGCTGTGAGCAGGGAGCTGAAGTTAAGTCCAGAAGAACTTACTGAGAATAGCTCAGAGTTGGCATCTGGAGATTCGTTTTTCACCTGCCTGCTTTAAGTGTGCTCGCTCAGAAAACAGCTTCCACAGGGCCAGGTAGGCTTGGTTCCACTCTCAGCTCTGGCATGTTCTAGCTGCACATACCCAGGGATATTCCGAACCTGGAAGGCTGCATTTTCCAGGCATCAAATGGGTAAAATGACACTTACCCCAAAAAGGTCTTCTGAGAATTATGGGTGACACTGATGGAGCATTCAGGAGATCGTAGGTTCTTCCCCAGACCCCGCCTCAATTTCCCAAGAAACCCTTTCTTCTTTTAGTCTCTCTTGCTCTGGTGCTTGTTCCATTGATGGTAAACTTTTGTTGCTCTACTTTGTACAATTTCATTTCAAATCTTGAAGTTATATGAAATCAATTAAAGTCATAGAATACAAAAGCAGAAGTTGCTGTGTATGTCCCATGCATTACCATGTTTGGAATATGGGAATTGTACCTATGGGGGTCACTTTATTCAGTTATTCACTGTACATATGTAATATTTTCAGCTACAAAAAGTTCTGCTATGAACATTCTTGTATATGCACAGCACCTGTATATTTTAACTTTCTTTGGAAAATGTTTTAATGAAAGGAGAACAGTGCATTAGTTGTTTGCTACCAAAATAAGGCTACCTAACTGCCACAAAACCCGAGTGGCACATAGCAATAAAAATCAACTTAGCTCACGAGTCTGTGGGGTTCAGAGCATCTGGGCTGGGCTGGGCTTGCTTATCAATATCTCCTGAGGCCCCTGGTGGTGGGAGGGCATCTGCACCTTTCCCACACCGTGTACCCAGAGAGCAGGGCTACGATACTAGTGTGCAAACCAGGTTAATGAACCGATGATAAGAGCTTGCTGGAAGAATGTCAAGGTATTCATGGAACCCAGGAAGGCACATCAGAGCTGTGTAGAGCCCACGGCAGCTCAAGGCTCTGGACTGGCTCTTTCGGTGTCTACTATTTACGTGGCTTCACTGGAAAGACTGCCAGTCCCTGTGAGCAGAGCTTCCAAATTTCAGATTCCTGGGAGAGATCACCTGGTTGGCTCAGCTTGGGCAGGAGATCTACTCTGGATTTCTGAATGATGACTAAGGGCAGAGGAAAGTAGAATGGCTTGATAGCGACATGGCCCATCTCCACAGTACAGCAATGATGGTGGGAAGGGGGAGGTTGGAGGCCTGTTGAACAGGAAGCCACCTGGAGAAGGTCTGCTGCAGCCAATGGGGGGCCCCCTCAGTCCTTCTGTTGCCACGCTGAGCAGCCCTGACCCTGAAGTCTCCTTGACAGGCTGTGCTGGTTTTTAAACAGAGTACACTGTGGGCTCTGGTGACTTTCTAAGCCTTCTTTTAAGTGTTTGAGGCTTGAGAAACACATTTGGACTTTGCTACCACCCACGTGGTGGGCTGTGGCTCAGATTTGGGGGTTGAATTCCACAACACATGTCCTCTTTATCATCCCTGGTCTGGGACCCTGTTTACTGGCCCCTCCTAGACATGCTCCCCCAACTTCCCAAGTTTCCTCTCCACCTGTCACTTTTCTGATTTCCTCTGACTCCTCTTCTCCTCCATCACTTTGATGCAGGCAGTCACCCCGATTATACTTCCTGTCTTCCCCTCATTTTATAATGAAATCCAGGACTTAATTCCAGAGTTAGTGTAAGCACAATATATACCTGCAGCTTATAGTTTAAAATATCATCCAAATGGAACCTACATCATTCTTCTGAAATGTGGTATCTGGTTCTATTTCTTGTTTTAATAAAAGAGTTTATTTTTGTCTTTAGTGATAGGAATGCAGGAGTTGGGTGGAAAAAGAATCCTAAAAAATACAGATTCTCAATTAACCAAACCAGCGATAATTAGCCTTAGTCATTTAGACTCCGTGATAGTGGCACTTCTGCCCCCTATTGGCAGAATACCCTAAGAGCTGGTTAAACATTACGAGGTATGGATAATAACGTTGGTGGCATTTATCAATTACTTCCTATGTGACAGGCAACCTGATGCGTCGTTTGCACATGGATTACTAGGCATTTTTTGCATTTCACCGGTGGGAAAACTGAGGCACTGAAGGGGAGGAAATGGGACCTGTCACAGCTACCTGCCCCCCCCACTGGCAGAGCCAGTGGCTCTCACTCCAACTCCTTGCTCTTTCTACCATGTCAAGTGTTTCTAGAAAATCTGTCTGCATCCTCAAACCTAGCAAGTAATGCATCAACAGGCACTACCCACTGGCCCCCAAACCATACCCCTGGTGGCCCCGGGGCTGGGAGCCTTTGGTCTTTGTTTCAGCGGTTGATGCGGTGGTGGAGCTGAGCTGACAAGGAGCTCGCCAGTGTTTTGTAAATGGAAGCAGCCAAGCCATGAGCTGCAGCTCTACCCAGTCATGCAAAGCTGAGAGTGCCGGGGCCGTAGTCCTTTGGAATCCCAGTTCTAACTGGCCAGGGGGCCACAGGCAAGTCACTTTTCTGGGTCTCTGTAACAGAAGGGTTGAGCATGGAAGCTGACATTTTGCAGGTGTATACAGCACACTGTGGAGTTACAGGAAAGTGTGCTGCTCATGTATGCTAATATTTGCTGGAGTGTGGGCAGGGTACACAAAGAATGTGCTTACTGTGGAGTTCTCAGCCCCAAGTTAATGGTTTACTTGCTTCCTCATTTGCCTGTTTCTTCTTGGCTTTGGTCAAAGTAAAAAATTCTGAAACACCCAGTGGAATGGTTTTAGCATTTATCTTTCTTCACTTTTACTTGATGCAGTTTATTTATGTTATGTTTGGTCAGGAAAGTTTTTCAAAAATATGTTTCAAAAATACAGTTTACCATTATATTCTTTACCAAATAAATCTCTGAACAGATGCTAAGCATTCAAAATAAAAGCAGTTTCTTTATAGGCTCACGGAACTTTTTTTTTTTTTTAGGTACTGGGTGCTGCGGATTGAACCCAGGGCCTCGTATGTGGAAAGCTGGAACTCACCCACTGAGCCACATGGGCTTCCCTGAGTTGGCCCTTTCATTTGTTTTGCTTGTTGTTTGTTTTTGTACTTTCAGGAGGCACCAGGAACTGAACCTGGGACCTCCCATGTGGGAGGCAAGAGCTCAACTGCTTGAGCCACATCCACTTCCCTCACTGTACTTTTTAAGGTTAAAGACATCTATAGCAGCACTTTAGAAAATCAGTCTTGGTGAATATTTCAGTAAAGTAAGGGCAGCACTGTGGAGTGGAAACAGTGTGAACTTTGGGGTCATGCAGACTTTGGGTCAAATTCAAGTTCCTTGGCCCACTAGCCGTGTGACTTCAGGCAAGTCACATCACTTTGGAAACTCAGTTTCATCCCTGAGTTTGTCTCAAAATAACCACATCATAAAATTATTGTGACTTTTAAAGGACCTATTGTAAAACCCTGACACATCAGAAGAGCTCAATAACCTCCCTCCTTTAGGTGCTTGTTCTGTAGAGCCAAGATCCACCATTCAGAAACTATGGTCAGGACTTTACAATTAAATTCTCTTCTCATCCAAGCCTACTAGTAAAATGGAAAAGGCAACTCTATTTTTCTCATTTTGATTAGGTCTTCAGGTGATAATCTGGAGGAAACCCAAGCAGCAAAGAATGCTTCTCTCCCATTCAGGAAAGTGTCTTCACCTGCACCTGTGAATTTAATCCACCATTCTGCCTCACTACGTAATTTACCTATTGTGCTCCAGAAAGGAAAGGCAGGATACAAGGAGTGCAGTGGCACTGGCAGTTACCTACTAAAGCACTGCTGGAACTGGAGGGTGCATTGTTTTGGTGCACAGCCCTTATGAAGTGTGGCTGAGGCTGTTTGCTCTTCAGCATTGTGGCCATACTTCCTGAGGGCCCTGCGTGGCAATCGCAGATGTCCATAGTCTCACCCATGGCTTGTCAGAGGAGCTTGTTTAGAAGGGATCTAGATGCTGGAGGGAAAGCCACCAGAGGATGGAGGACTAGGCAAGGGCACTGTGTGCAGAGCCCAAGTGACTGAGGCAGGCAGGGCAGGAGCAGAGCAGCCGCTCTGGCAAGCCTTACGGCTCTCAACACAGACACAAAATGGGCATTGGCACTGCTCCCCTGTGCCAGCCCTGAGATACCAGCTGGGGAAACGAGGAGAAAGGAGAAAGAGTCCCTAGCCTCCAGATCACTATCAAGGGCCGGAGATGGCCTGTTGCACATCAATAAGCGGAGCAAGGGTTCTCTCCTCCCCTGGAAAGAGGCCAGCCCTCGAAGAGCAGGGATCAAACCCCACTTGGGCCTCTTCCTAACTGTGTGACCTTGGACAAGTTGTCTGAGCTTGAGCACACCGAGCTTCAATGTCTTCATCTCTAAAAAGGGGATAATAATACCTACCTCATAGAGCTGTTAGAGAATGAAAAGAGTGCTTTGAAGTGCCTGGTCCATCATATTAATTTTAAATTAAATAAATACAAGGCTCAGGGAATCTACTTTCATTACAACTGAGACTGGAGAATCAGCTGCTCTGAAAGAACAGAGAGCCCTAACGCTAACACCAAACCCTAACCCTAACCCAAACCCTAACCATAACCCTAATCCCTAAACCCTAACCCTAACCCTAACTCTAACCCTAACCCTAACCCACACTGAATCTGAAGACGCTGACTCTGTGGGCAAAACTTTCCTGATCTACCAGCATATGTGTGTGGACGTGCTACAGAGCATGGCGACAGTAAGTGTGCTAGTGTTAACAGATCACCTCTCACAGAGCCCGAGTGTGCAGTATTTGCACAGTGTCTTCTTTTACCACTGGCTCTTCCTAGCAAAGACTTATGGCCCTTTCTCTCCTGGGGGCAGCCAGGGGCACCCCCGTGGTCCTGAGAGCAGTGTAGGAAGGAACTGCCTGTGAGAATCTTGGGAATAAAATGGGAAGCCCTCATTCCCAGGGAAAGCCAGTGTGGGGGTGCACAGGAGCTTTCCCAGGCTGGCTCCCCTGACCCTGCTCCTCACATCCTCCTGCTTCCATGCCACCCTCCCACACCCAGCGCAGACCCGTGCTTGTGTATGTGTGTATACGTGTGGGCACATGTGCGCGTGAACTCCATGCACACACAGTCACGCTTGGGATGCCTCTTCAGGCTCTCCTGATGCTGAGGCAATGATGTTGCCATCATCCCAGCCCTGGGGTCTGTGAGCCAGGCAGTGCCTCCAGACCACAGGCCTGCTGCCTGCTGCATCCTGCCCCATTCTGACCTTGCTGCCCTCCTTTCCGGCCCAACACCCTCTTCTCTAACTCGGAGACAGAATTTGACCCTCGGGCTCCATGGCACACAGGCTGCAGCCGCCCTCTGGCTCTGTACTGGGAACTTGACCCAACTAGTCTCGGCCACTGGGACCTCAGCCCCTGCACTGGGAAGGAGCCTGGCTTGGCAACCCCTCCTCGCTCGCTTGGCAGCCCCCCCTCAGTGCCCACATGCACCCATCCAGTTGTCTCTGGACTCATTTTCCTAAGCGGGGGAAGCATGGTGGTGGCATGGAGTGATGCGAGAATGGATCTTGAGTCAAAAGGCTTGTGATTGTGATGGCATGGGGAGGGCTGGTAAGCTTTCTGGGCCTTGATTTCTCTTCCACAGCCTAAGCATCCCAGGAAGTGGCCAGTATGGAAATGCCTTGGAAATGCCCTTTCTGCTTGCCTGCCCTGTCCACTCCTTCCCCCCACAACACCCCCTCCCTCTCCACATCAGGAGCATTTGTTTTCATTAGTTGTCAGATCCTCTCGGCACCTCTTTCTGGCTGATGTCCCATTATTGTACACCTATACAAGCAATTAAAGACTGTGACCATGAGGACCAAGTGTTCTTCAACAGCCAGACTGTGTGCCCAGGGCCTGGTTGACTGACTGAATGAATGAATGAATGGCATCCTGATTTTGCTGCTTAGTATGGAAAATGCTCCATGCCAACTGGCCTGAAGACCCCATGTGAGAATGTCAGTGCAGGCTCCTAGGAAGATTAGCTCCACAGCGCTGGCTGACAGATAAAGATGGTTTCCCACGGACACCATCACCCTCTGCCCGTGCTCAGGGCTCGTCCCATCTCAGCTTGTGGGTCCTCCAGTCTGAATGTGTGGTCATCTTCAAAATCATTCTGTCCCATATACATCATCACCATACACTCAGGGCTCCACTGAATACCACAAATATTGGTTGAATGAATGGAGAGATGAATGAATGAATGCCTTATTTTCAAATTCTAGTGATCCCACACACCAAAACATCTCTCTCTACTGCTACCACCCCAGTTTTAGCCATTATTATCTCTTGCCTTATTTACTAAACCCTTCTAGCCCTGCAACTTCACCCTGGTGTTCTCTTTTAATTCAGTCAGCCAGGTTAATCATTTTATAATGAAAATCAGGACATTTCGTTTATTTCCTTATTAACCTTCAGTGGCTTTCCATTACACTTACTATGAAATAAAACAAAAACTCAAAATAAAAATTTGAGAATAAAATTTAAACTCCTTAGCTTGATGTATAAGTCAGACTCATACTAGCTGCTATAACAAATGGGACCCCAAAATATATAATGGTTGAAACACTATAGAAGATTATTTCCATGTAACAAAAGGTAACAACAGTCCAGGTAAGTGGTCCTACTCAGCAGGCAGCTACCCTCCATGATTTAGAAACCAAAGTTTCTTCTATCATCTAACTCCACTGTCTTTCAGGGCCTCGTAGACATCTGCCTCCAGCAGGCAGAGGGGAAAGACAGTGTATGGAGAAGGCAAACCTTTCTTGGCCTAGAAAAGACGTGTCATTTTGGTTTATTGGCAAGAAGCAGTCAGATGACCACATTTAAATGCAAGGGGGGCTGGAAATGTAGGCCTTGACTGGACAGCCACTTTCTAGGAACAGCTCTAGACTCTGGAAGGGACAGCAGGACTTTGTGGGAGCTGGTCATCACAACAACCTGTGGCCCACAGGCTGCTTCCCTGCTTCGTTCAAGGTCAACCACATGCCTCCCACCCTCAGTGGGCCACGCTCCTCCTTTCTCAAACGTCTCCAATTTTTTCTGTCCCTACCCTCTCTTTTTGCAAGGTTATCTCCAACAATTCCTTCAGTTTTCAACTTAAATATGTCTTCTTTAGAGCGGATTTCCCTTACTTTGTCCAGACAAAGCTAACATCAGCCTGTGTGTTTTCTCATGGAAGTATATTCTTTTCCTTCCCAGCACACATGTAGCTAATTCTTCCTTTGCATGCTGCTTGGTTCACCTCTATTTTCTCCCACTAGACTCCTTAAGGCAAGAATCACTTCAGGTTTGTTCATCTCAGTACACTCAGGACTCCACTGAGTGCCACAAATAGTTATTGAATTGATGGATGGATGGATGGATGGATGGATGGATGCCTTCTTTTCAATATATATGGAATTAAATTAATTAAGGTCAGTGTGATCTTGTATGTATTATGCCTTTATTATATGCCAGCACTGGGCTAAGACCTTTAGGCATACTATCTAATTTAATCCTCAGACCACGTTCAAGATAAATGCCTTTATTTCTATTTTCTCTATAAGGACTCTGAAGCTCACGGTTCCTAAGCATTTTACCACAGGTCAAACAGCAGAAAGTGGCAAAGAAAGAATCTGTACACAGAGTAACTGTTCCCAGAGTTCAAGGCTCACGGGGGCTTTAGAAGCAAAGTCCTGAGAGGAGGCTTGGCCAGCAGAAGGGCTGCCGGGGGGTCAGAGTTCTTAGCCCATGCTCTGCTGCCCTCTTGTCTATATTTTCCTTCCATCTAGGCAGGTGCTGAGGGATGAGGTCTCTTTTTTTTCCTCTTATCTTTTAGAAAATATGTTTTGAGAAATTTTAAATGCTTCTATATTCCAATTCACTTCATCCACAAAAATTTTCCCATCCATCTTTCATGTTCCAGAAAATACGAACTCTAAGAGGACCTTCACTATGAGGTTGTGCTAGCAGGTGATTAACAAGCCCATACTTAGTTATTGATACCTGAGGGCTGCAGATCCAACCATCCAGCAGAACGGACCTGGGGCTCTGAGGTCAGTGCACAAAAACAGTGCTGACTGAGGGGCAGATAAATATTACTAAACCAAAAAAGGAGGAAGAAGTCCCTGCATTGGAAAAGCCATGTAGATGGCTGCCAGGTAAAAGTTCATTCAAAATTCATACTGACATTCCACTTTGGAAAATCCATAAGGTACCCCCAGGTACCTCCCTGCCTCCGGCACCCACCTGCCACCCACACCCAACACTTCTGTGCCTGGTTACAGAATTCATGTTGAGGCTGAAAGAGAAGGGCCAGGGAAGAGGGCCTGGGAGGTGACTCAACATGGACATGCTGTACCCAGGCCTAATGGGGTGACCAGTTGTCCCAGTTCCATGGGGCCTGAAGACCTTCCAAGTCTTGGATCTTCAGAGCCACTACAGCAACGCCCTCTGTAGACCAGCAAGCCGGGAGGACTCAGTTGCCTGGTGCTCACTGCCCAGCCTGGGCCTAGAGAGTGGTCAGCAGGGCCTAGAGGTGTACTCATCCTTTACAGCTACTATTTCCTGACACCCATCCACAAAACATCAAGACACACAGCCACAAATAATAAAGCAACTTACGAAAAGCGTCATTCTAATAGTTTTGAATAAAACTATATTCTAATTCTATTGGTGCTTTAGAAAGGTAGAATAATTTACAACCCAGAAATCATATAAAATTAAGATTAAAATAAGCATCAAGATTCACCGAGCTAAACACTTAGGATTAGTGTACTTCTCTACATTTGTTTTATTTTAATATAAATTTTGCTTAAAAAAATAGAAAAGTTTGTGGTTTTAGAAGGTTGTTTTTACTGTTTCATAAATAATAACAATTGCCATGACTTCATAGGTTAGTAATGAACAAAGGTTTTCGATCCTTAATTTGAACTCAGGTTATCTGTTTACATATACTTATACAATTTAAGAAGATAGAGGAAAGTTGTCATTAAAAAGTGATGGCGGGAAGCGGATGTGGTTCAAGCAGTTGAGCACCCACTCCCCACATGGAGGGTCCTGGGTTCCATCCCCAGCCTGGGTACCTTAAAAAAAAACCAAGATAACGCAACAAAAAGAGACACAGAGGAGAGACAATAAGAGATGCAGCAAACCAGGGAGCTGAAGTGGCGAAAGGGACTGAGTGCCTCTCTCCCACTCTGGAAGATCCCAGGATTGGTTCCCAGTGCTGCCTACAGAGAAGACAAGCAGACACAGGTGAACACACAGAGAGCAGACAGTGAGTGCAAAACAACAGGAGGTGTGTGTAGGGGGGTATATAAATAAATAAATCTATTAAAAAAAAAAAAAGATGGTATTCGACAATAACATAACTGAATCCTTTACATTTTAATGTTATCCGTTGCAACAATGTCTTATAAAACAAAAATTATAATAATGCTATACGAATTAGAGTTTTTAGTATACATATCTGCATTACCTGCTTTCCTCAATGTTATTGAATCAAAGCCATCACTTTAGAGAAAAATGGAGAAGTTGCAAAATATTAATTTGGCATGCATTTGATGCAATTGAAGCACCAGAAAAAGAAACATTATAATGAAAGTGAATCCTGGATTCAATGCATGTGGGGACCTCTATGATGGGATTTTATTTAAAGCCTCACTGCTTTGTATAAAATGTCAGACATGGTGGTGTTGGTTTATTTAGATCCTAGATAAATACTGAGGGCCAGACTGAATGAGATTGCATATATTGGTTCTAGGTAAAAAGTAAAGGAAACCAGAAAAGGAAGCATGTAATTTATTGGCCATGATGGTAGGTGCAAGTGCCGTAGGCCCTGCTTTCCTTGGTAGATAGAAGAGAAGAGAGGACATCCCTTCACGACCTTCTAGTTTGCAGTGACATCACCCATTAGTAAAGGTGGCCCACCTGTCATCCTGCTCCTCCTGGGAGGGGAGGAAAGTGGGAGAGGAGCAAGAGCAAAGCAAACGAGGGGACTCCAGGGCCCCAAGGGGTACGGTAAGTCAAGGCAAACTCAAAAACTCATCTGGTCAGCCTTGACTTTGATTAAGAGACAATAAAATGGAGCAGTAGCCCTCATATTATTCTAAACTTTACAATAATTCTCCTTCTTAGCCTCTCTTCCTGTGTTTCCTGCCATCTTTCTTAGTATGAATTTCAGCAAGGAGATCGTATGTGTTGGAATGTTGACCTATTTGAGGGGATCGCCATCAATATCCTTCTCAGCAGGATGGCCCAGAGGTCACAACCTCCCCCTCACAAAAGCACCCAAGGGCCATTCGAGCTGGCCAGAGTGACCGCTGCTGACCTGAAGAGCAAGCTGAGGAAATGGCAGAAAGCAGGATCAGACCTTCCCCAGGTTTCAGGCTTACCACGGTTTGTTCCACTGCAATACAGTAAGTCTGTTCCTAAGAAGACTTGTTACAAAAGTGCCCACAAAGCCAAAGGCCTCGGTGGAATGAGGGAGGGAAGCCAGGGCTGGAAAGCGTCAGATGATCATAGCAAAGCCCTCCTCATGGTGCAGGAACTTTGGTCATGGCGATTCTTAGTCGCCATGTTTATCTGTAATGCCCTGAGCAGTGTTAGACCACATCTACTTTTTGCTCAAGAGCCCAGGCCTCTCTTGTTCTTTCTCCACCAGCAATTCCATTAGCTCAGGGCACAAAACAGCTTTCTGCACAGAGAACTGGCTCCTGAGGCAGAGGATTGCCCGGCCAGTACCCTCAAACACCGCACCTAAAGCCAGGCTGGTTCCCTCAGTAGTTCACTCACATTCGGTTAGCATTACAAAAACAAGTCCCGCAGGGTCAAGGCTCTTATTCAGTCTAGGCTAACTTGGAGCAACTTCTGATCATGGCTTTTCAGCTATGAGCTAATGGAATTAGCTAGAGAAATGTAGAGTCACCTTGTTGTTTTCCTTTTAAGTCAATTCAAAAGCAAGAACTAGGAGCTTGCAAAGAAATGCATGGTCCTCAGAAAGTTAAACACAGAGTTACCATTATACCCGGCAACCATACTTCTAGGAATATACCCCAAAGAACTGAAAACAGGGATTCAGACAGATACTTATATACCAATGTTCACAGCAGCATATTCACAGTTATGAAAAGGTGAAAGAAAGCAACCCAAGTGTCCATAAACCAATAAATGGATAAACAAAATATGGCACACCCATGCAGCGGACTTGCTGGTATTCTACAATAGAATGATTGTAGAATGTAGAATGTAGAATGTAGATTGTAGAATGATTTTGCCACTATACTTTCTTTAATGCATGGCATATTCCCTTAGAAAAGGTGACTTGAAATCTGAGACTCGATTGGCTGCTTCTGCCGGTACCTAGGGAGGTCGGGAGATCCCACTCCCCAGCTGATGGTGGGGCATGTGGGGCACATTCTGCACTGAAGAAGCTCGTGGCCCCTGTGACTCTGGCCCATGGACCGGCCAGGGTGGGATCTGGAGATACCCCAGGATTTATTCACTGTTCCATGATAAGCATCCAGTGCCAGTGATGTGCCCAGCTCCTCCCCAGGGGCTGGAATTTGCTCTTTCCCAGAAATCCCAGCATCGATATGGGAAGGGAACATCTCTTAAGACTCTTTGGCCACAGGAGGGAGGTGTGTGGGTCTTGGTGCACATGCATACTTGTGGCTACTGTGGGAGAGAATGTTCCGGATTGGCCACGTTCCAGAAAACCTGGACGCGTAGGCCATGAGTCACATGGCTGGCCACCTCCGTGGTGGCCCAAGTTCCCCAGCTCCCTCTCCCACAGCCTGCTGAGGAGGGACAAAGGAGGAGGTGGCTGAGGCCAGCAGGAGCCAACAGGCCTCGTCTTCCCCGTGAAGCAGCGTGCACTCACTCCTGGATTAGGCAGCGTCCTGAAGGGAAAAAGAGGGCGCACTCCAGTGGGGCCATGAGGAGAGGCTGCTGAGGGGATGAGTTCTGAGGGCTTGGACAGGGCTAAGGAGCCGGCTGGCATGGTGAAGCGCCTGAGAAGGGGAAACTGCGGGAAACTCAGAAGACGCAGGGAGCACCCTGGAGTCAACACCCAGCCCCTCGCTCGCCTAGACTTCCGGCCTCCTGCAAGCAGCTCCTGGAGTGGCCCAAGCGGAAAACGGGGGGCCCGAGGGGCAGCCTGCTGAGAAGGACACATGGGGCCACCTAGCGCAGCTGGCCCACCTACGAGGACAGCACGACAACAGCTCGCACTGCCCGAGTGCGGCCTGTCCCAGGCGCTGGCTCCAGGAGATGCTTGTTCTCCTTCCAACCTCGGATAGAAAGGCTGAGTTCCACGAGTTCAGCCCCAGGAGGAAGCTCGGATCTCAAAACTCTTGGAGCTCCAGAGACAAGCGCAGGGTCCTGCCCGGGGAGGCCGGGATGAAGCTGCACAAAATTGGCGCCTCTGGGCGAAGGCGGGGTGGCGGGGGTCGCTGGTACTTAGGTGAGTTTGTGAAACCCCATCTCTCCACCCCCCTCAGGGAATGCTCAGTTCCCAGCAACTCAGTTCTGTTAACGGAGTGATCAGAAATGGCTTATTTCTTACTTCCCACTTAGGCGTCTCTAAAATTATCGCACTGTCACCGGAACAAAATTAGTCATTAAATTAGCATCTCCGCCAATTTGCCCTCCTTCCTTTATTCCCAAGACAGCTTACATGTTTAAACGCCCTTCTTGGGGAGGAGAAGTAAGCAAGGGCTTGTCTGGGATGCCGGACAGAGGGACATTCTCAGACGTTTTTAGCACCTTCCCCTGCTCACCCACCCCAGCTGTCGGGGAGGAGTCCATGGTGGAAGTGAAGGCGACCTTCTTCAAGCACAGTCTGGGCTACGTAGGACTGCAATTCGGTTGTCCAGGTAGAATCAGGCTGACGGGGCCTTTGGAGCAGGACAAGGCTGGAACGCAAACTCGGGGAGGGGGCTCCCGCACCCCACAGGCCGCCGGCGCTGGGGTCTTCCCCGTGCAGAGGGACCCGAGCCGTATCCCTAGCGCTGCAGGCCTGCGCTTGTGTGGACGCGGTGGGCCAGCGGTCCCCAGTCAGGGGGGCTGAGCTGAGCCCCTGACGTGCTGTCAGGCTAGCGGGCAGGGTGGGACCGTCTTCCCTGCTGTCACATGCGCCAGTGCCTCCCACCCGAGTGCGCCCATCCAGTCTCCGTCCCGCTCTGCCCTGAGCTTCTGCAGCTGCCCGCCCGCTGGACCCAAGCCTGTCCTGCCCTGCTCCCATGGTGCCGGCACAGTGCTGGGCCCCCTCGTCCCACTCCTGTCCTCTGCTGTAAGTTGGTCAGCAGAGACGCTTCTGACACACTGTCCTCTTTTGGTTCCTTACATGGGCACTGCCACTTGCTCTTTCCATTGTCTGCCAAGATCCTAATCACCCTGTGCTTTGTACCAAGAGCTCTCTTCTCTCCTGGGCAGCCAGAGCAGCCTCTCCTGCAGACCCCTGGAGAGGGGTCTCTTTACCAAGCAAGCAAGGCCCTGGGTGTGAGCTCAGCGGGCACGAGCCAACATGCTCATCCTTCCTGAATGCTGAAGACCTTGCACAAAAGTTCACCACTGGCTTCTACCAAGCCACTGGCCTGCATGGCTGGGCTGTGGCCTTCAGGAAAGCTCTCCTGTGTGGCAGATTTTCTCTCCTCTTGAATAACAGTGGCATTTGTTGCAAGCATCTAATAGAGCTTGAAATTGCCCCAGCAAGTTGTTTACTCCTCCTGAGAGGGCGGGCTGAGCTGCGCTGAGTTGCAGGGCCTCTGTCTTTATGAAGTGATCCCCTGCACTCCAGAGTGTGCTGGAGGCCTTGTAAATACTTTATCAGCCTCTGCAATTAGTCTTCCCATCTCACCACCTGGCTGGGAAGTGGGGCAGTGTTACAATCCCCATTTTATCACCAATGTGGAAGACAGTCCCAGAAGTGGGAGAGCGCTGGTCGAGGGTGGATGGGATGGCTCTTCCTTCCAGGAAAGGCAGGGGCTTTGCTTCCTGGAGCTCCTAGGGATCCGGGAAGTGGGAACTCTCTGTCCGCCACCTGCAAAATGGAATGATGATTCCTCTCCACAGGGCTGTGTTGAGAACTGGGTGAGAGAAACAGAGGGAAAGCAGTCAGCACACAGAAGCTTCCAGAACACCAGCTCCCTCCCCTTCTCACTGGTACACTGAGGCTTGGTTTATTCACCTCTGAGTGGAGTGGGAGGACCAAGGGCAATGGAAGTTCCCATGCAGTATGATCTGAGACTCCAACCTAGAAAGCCTCTTATTGGCAAGAATTTACTTTTCTTTCTTGTCAAATACAAGTTTTACATATTTTCCAGGGTTAAAAAATCTTACAGGGGACTTCTGGGAAGATGATGGACTAGTAAGACACAAGAATCTCTTCTCCAGAAAAGTAGCTAGAGGACAGGCTTAAACAGCCCCGAAAAAGATCTTCTAGGGTTTAGGGCAGCAGGTGAAGGCTGCACATCATCCAGAGGAGAGAGGGACAAAAGAGGGAAATCGCGACGACAGAACTGTGAGTTGAAAGTAGCCGCTTCTGCTGCTGCCGGCACCCTCCCCCACACTCTTTAGAATTCTTGCGCCTCTGGGCCTGTGACCACAGACAAAGGGGGCTCCAGGGATCTACCACTCCTGGAAAGGGGAGAGAGAGGGACACAGCCTTAGGCTGACTCAGGTTCTGACCTGTAAATTTGGGCTGCGGAGCCCCACAGACCGTTCCACACAGCGGTTTGCCCTGGGAGCCTAGAAACGACTGGAGAAATCCGACCCTCGCAACCTCCTTCTCTTCTAGCCTGGACTAGTTGTTGAAGACTCCACAGGAGAAGGGAGAGAGAGCCTGGAGCTGACCCTGCTTTTGACTCCCAGGTTTGGTCTGCCCCGTCCTGAGAGACCTTCCAGGCCGGGTGGGGCTGCGCCATTGTTTGCCTTGGAGCCTGCAAGGGGCTAAAGATATACAAACCTCCCAATCTCATCCTCTACTAACAGGGACTGATTGTTGAGGATTCAGAAGGGAGAGGAAATATTTCCTAGCTGGGAAAAGGGGGGCGCTATGAGAGAAGTCTGGAGAACTGTCTCAGAAAGTTTGAATTGCAAGGCTCTTAGCCCCCAGACAGGAAGCTCTATCACACTGATCTGGTCTGTGTCACAACAAATACGCTCTGACCAGGCATTGAATTGAGAGCTACCAATGACCGCCATCTCCTGGCAGACCAAGGAAGTGCACATAAGAAAACTAATTAGGAGAGGCTTTTCCTGGCCTCTATAGCCTCCCTGCCCAAGGCCCTAGGAAATGACTCTACAACCAATTACTGGGCCCTGTGCCTAGTTTTGAGCAACCAGCAGAACAATCCTAACAATCAAGGTTGAGCCTAAAATCAGAGAGCTGTGGTAACTCACAGCCTCCTGCCACTAAAACCCCATAAAAGAGAAAGAGATAGAGCATCTAAGTAAAATACAACCTAACCAGATGCCTAAGCACCAGCAAAAAATTACGAGCCAAACTAAGAAAATAGAAGACATGGCCCAAGAAAAGGAATACAGCAAAGTCCCAGAAGAGATTCAGAATTTGAGAGAACTAATCAGTGAGATGAGCACAAATTTCCAAAATCAAATTAATGAGATGAAATAGAATATAGTTAAAGAGCTAAATGACATCAAGAAGACATTGAGCGAATGCAAAGAAGAATTTGAAATCTTGAACAAAAAATTAACGGAGTTCATGGGAATGAAAAACACAATAGGTGAAGTCAAAAATTCATTTGAGGCATACAACAGCAGACTCGAAATGATAGAAGAAAGAATAAGTGATACCGAAGACAAATAAGGTAAAATTGAAGAGAGAAAAGAATGGAAAAAATTGAGCAGGGGCTCAGAGAGTTGAATGACAACACAAAACGCAACAACATACATGTCATGGGAGTTCCAGAAGGGGAAGAGAAAGGAAAAGGGACATAAAGAGTATTTGAGGAAATAATAGCTGAAAATTTCCCAACTCTCATGAATGAAATGAACTTACATGTCCAAGAAGCACACCATACCCCAATGAGAATAAATCCAAATAGACCTATGCCAAGACACATATTATTCAGAATGTCAAATGTAAAAGATAAAGAGAAAATTCTCAGAGCAGCAAGAGAGAAGCAAATGATCACGTACAAAGGACGTCCAGTGAGACTTAGTGCAGATTTCTCTTCAGAAACCATGGAGGCAAGAAGACAGTGGTATGATACAATTAGGAAAGTGAAAGAGAAAAACTGCTAGCTGAGAATTCTTTATCCAGCAAAACTGTCCTTCAAATATGAAGGTGAATATAAAGTATTCACAAACAAACAGAAACTAAGAGAGTTTGCAAAAAAGAATCCACCTTTTCAGGAAATATTAAAGGAAGCCTTAGAACCTGAAAGAAAAAGACAGGAGAGAGAGGCTTGGAGGAGAGTATAAAAGAAAGAAAAGCAGAAAGGATAACCAAAAGAGTAAAAAGAGAGACACAAATAAGATGACATATGAAAACCAAAGAATAAAATGGAGGAAATAAATAGTGCATTTTCAATAATATCTTTGAATGTGAATGGATTAAATTCCCCAATCAAAGATACAGGCTGACAGAATGGATAAAAAACATGAGCCACCCATATGCTGCTTACAAGAATCTCACCTCAGACCCAGGGATACAAACCGGCTGAAAGTAAAAGGTTGGAAAAAGATACTCCACGTGAATAGTAAACAGAAAAGAGCAGGGGTAGCTATACTACTACTATCAGACAAAACAGACTTCAAATGCAAAAAAGTGATAAGAGATGTGGAAGGCCATTATATATTAATAAAAGGGATGATCCTCCAGGAAGATATAACAGTCATAAATATTTACACACCTAACCAGGGTGCCCCAAAATATATGAGACAAACTTTGGCAAAACTGAAGGGAGAAATAGACATTTCTACAATAATTGTCAGAGACTTCAATACCCCTCTCGCATCATTAGATAGAACAACTAGATAGAAGATCAACAAGGAAACAGAGAACTTGAACAATATGATAAACAAGTTAGACCTAACAGACATATACAGAACACTGCATCCAAACTCAGTGGGTTATACATTCTTCTCAAGTGCCCATGGATCTTTCTCCAGGATAGACCACATGTTAGGTCACAATACAGCTCTCAATAAATATAAAAAGATTGAAATTATACAAAGCACCTTCTCAGATCATAATGGAATGAAACTAGAAATCAATAACAGACAGGAAAAAAGTACATTTGCAAATGTGTGGAGACTGAACAGCATACTCCTAAATATTCAGTGGGTCAAAGAAGAAATTGCAAGTGAAATCAGTAAATATATTGAGACAAATGAAAATGAGAATACAATGTATCAAAACTTATGGGATACAGCGAAGGCAGTCTTCAGAGGGAAATTTATAGCCCTAAATGCCTATATTAAAAAACAAGAAAGAGCTAAACTCAAAGATTTAACTGAACAACTTGAGAAACTAGAAAAAGAACAGCAAACCAATCCCAAAGCAAAAAGAACAAAAGAAATAATAAAGATTAGAGCAGAAATAAATGAAAATGAGAACAGGAAAACAATAGAGAAAATCAACAAAACCAAAAACTAGTTCTTAGAGAAGATCAATAAAATTGACAACCCCCTCGCTAGACTAACAAAGGAAAAAAGAGAGAAGATGCAAATAAATACAATCAGAAATGAAAGGGGGGAACTTACAAATGACCTCACAGAAATAAAAAGAATCATAAAAGGATATTATGAGAAACTATATGCCAACAAACTAGACAACCTAGATGAAATAGACAAGTTTCTAGAAACACATAACCAACCTACACTGACATCACAACAAATACAAGAACTTAACAAACCAATCACAATTAAGGAAATTGAATCCATCATCAAAAATCTCCCAGCAAAGAAAAGTCCAGGACCAGATGGCTTCACAGGTGAATTCTACCAAGCATTTCTAAAAGAATTAACACCAGTCCTTTTTAAACTCTGACAAAAAATTGAAGAGGAGGGAAAATTACCCAATACATTTTATGAAGCCAACATCACCCTAATACCAAAGCCAGATAAAGATTCCACAAGAAAAGAAAATTACAGACCAATCTCTCTAATGAACATAGATGCAAAAATTCTCAACAAAATACTTGCAAATCGAATCCAACAGCATATCAAAAGACTTATACGTCACGACCAAGTGGGATTTATTCCTGGTATGCAAGGCTGGTTCAACATAAGAAAAATCAATGTAATACACCACATTAACAAATTGAAGAAAAAAAACACATGATCATCTCAATAGATGCAGAAAAGGCATTTGACAAAATCCAACATCCTTTTTTGATAAAAATACTTCAAAAGACAGGAATAAAAGGAAAATTCCTCAATATGATAAAAGGCATATATGAAGAACCCACAGCCAACATCATACTCAATGGGGAAAGGTTGAAAGCTTTCCCCCTAAGATCAGGAACAAGACAAGGATGCCCATTATCACCATTGTTATTCAACATTGTACTAGAGGTTCTAGCTAGGGCAATTAGACAAGACAAAAAAATTAAAGGCGTTCAAATAGGAAAAGAGGAAGTAAAACTCTGTTTGCAGATGACATGATCCTATATTTAGAAAATCCTGAAGTATCCACAACAAAGCTACTTGAACTAATAAATGAGTTCAGCAAAGTGGCAGGATACAAGATCAACATGCAAAAATCAGTAAAGTTTTTGTACACTAGTACTGAAAAATCTGAGGAGGAAATCAGGAGGAAAATTCCATTTTCAATAGCAACAAAAAGACTCAAATACCTAGGAGTTAATTTAACCAAAGAAGTACAGGACCTATATGCAGAAAACTACCAAGCAATGCTAAAAGAAAAAAAAAAAAAAAAGACCTAAACAAATGGAAAGACATTCCGTGTTCATGGATTGGAAGAATAAATATCGTGAAGATGTCAATCTTGTCCAAACTGATTTATAGATTCAAAATCCCAACAGCTTACTTTACAGAATTAGAGAAGGCAATTACCAAATTCACCTGGAAGGGTAAGTGCACCGAATAGCCAAAAGCATTCTAAAAAAGAAGAGCAATGTGGGAGGAATTTCACTGCCTGACCTTGAAACATATTACAAAGCTACAGTGGTCAAAACAGCATGGTACTGGCATAAAGATAGACACACTGATCAGTGGAATAGAATTGAGAACCCAGAAATATACCCTCACCTATACAGTCAACTGGTTTTTGACAAACCTACCAAGCCCACACTAATGGGAGAAAAGAGTCTCTTCAACAAATGGTGTTGGGAGAACTGGATATCTATAACCAAAAGAATGAAAGAGGACCCCTATCTTACCCCCTATACAAGAATCAACTCAAAATGGAACAAAGATCTCAATATAAAAGCCAGGACCATAAAAATACTAGAAGAAAATGTAGGGAAACATCTTCAAGACCTTGTAGTAGGTGGTGGTTTCTTGGACCTTACATCCAAAGCACGTGCAGCAAAAGAAAAAAAGGATAAATGGGACCTCCTCAAAATTAAACACTTTTGCACCTCACAGGACTTTGTCAGAAGGGTGAAAAGGCAGCCAACTCAATGGGAAAAAATAATTGGAAGTCACATATCTGATAAGGGTTTAATATCCAGGATATATAAAGAGATGTTACAACTCAACAATAAAAAGACAAATGACCCAATTAAAAAATGGGTGAAAGACTTGAATAGACATTTCTCTGAAGAAGAAATACAAATGGCAAAAAAAAAAACCACATGAAGAAATGCTCAACATCACTCATGATTAGGGAAATGCAAATCAAAACTACAATGAGATATCATTTCACACCTATCAGAATGGCCACTATTAAAAAGACAGAGAACTACAAGTGTAGGAGAGGTTGTAGAGAGATAGGAACACTTCTTCACTGTTGGTGGGAATGCAGGATGGTACAACCACTATGGAGGACTGTTTGGCAGTTCCTAAAGAAGTTGAATATAGACTTGCCACATGACCCTGCAATACCACTACTGGGTTTATACCCAGGAGAACTGAGAGCAGTGACACGAACAGACATCTGCACACCGATGTTCATAGCAACATTATTCACCATTCCCAAAAGTTGGAAATGACCCAGGTGTCCATCAACAGAAGAATGGATAAACAAACTGTGGTCTATTCACACGATGGAATATTATGCAACTGTAAGAAGAAATGAAGTCATAAAGCATATGGCAACATGGATGAATCTGGAGGACATTATGTGGACTGAAGCAAGCCAGACACAAAAGGACAAATACTGTATGAATGTGTTACTATGAACCAAATATATTGTGTAATATATTGTTTGATTAAAAAAAAAAATTTATATGTATCCATTACATTTAATTGAGAAATGTATATATTTATTCATCTACTAAATTAACTTGTTGGTTGTGATATTTAAATCCTTTCTATATTGCTTATATTTGTCTCCCTGATAAACCAAATACTAGAAAAGATATACTAAAATCCCTTACTATCATTTTATCAAGCTCTTCCATTTCCCAGGAGGTTTTGCTCTATGCACTTTGTTGTTACACTTTGTTTTACAATGCGTAAACATCTGTGGCTGTTTTTTCTGCCTCAAGAATTGTATCTTTTATCATAAACAATCTAGATTTTTTTCTTCACTTAATGGTTTAGGAATTGAATTAAGCTTTATATTGAACTCTTTTTTCTTGTTTTTTTTTAATTGTATGCATTTACCTTAGAGTCTACATTAAAATCAACAGTTCTTCATTATTTATTTTTCAGTGTGTCACTTATACATTTTATTTAGATGAAAGGTTTGCTTGTTTTTATTTTAACTCATCTGAAAGTGTTCTTTTTTTTTAAGGAGAATTCAGCCCACTCATGATTCTTGGTTTAAGTGATGTATTTCTTCCCTCCCCTCCTCTTCCTTTCTCTTCCCATCTCCTTCTTTTTAATGTTTATTGATCCTGATTTATCTTTTTTTTCTAGCATGTGGCTTGACCAAGACTTTTTTCCCCATATTAACCTCACTACCATTAATTTGCAATTATCTTTATGCTTCTCCATTCTGCTTGTGACTAGTCTCCCAGCTTTGTTACCATTCTTAAGCCTTCATTTCCATTGATGTATGAAATTAAATAATGACCATCTGTCCCCAATATGACTGTTACCAGCTCAGTCCTCTTCACCTCTCACTGTGAGGGAAAGTTTCAAGCATTTTTACTTGTTATTATTTCCTTGATCCTTCAACTTCTAGTTTTGCTGAGATAGCCCAGAATTATACATTCTAAACCACTAGTTTTCCCCTTAGAGTATTTCTCTTCAGTTTCAAAAATGTTTTATTTATACTTACTTCACATTTCCTCGTTATACTATCATTTTCCATTCAGATTGTTTTTTAAAAGGCTCCTTTAATTCATTTTCTTTTCTTTCTTTTTTTGTTTTGTTTTCATTTTATTTTTATTTGCCTTTACTGAAACCTTTTAAATCCTAACTAGGATTTGCTGGACAGCAGGGCCCGAGATGAGGACCTATGGAAGCTGTGATGCAGAAGAAGGAGTGGAGTGGCAGAGGCCAGGCAGGAAGGAGGGCAAATCAGCAGCGTGGTGTGGCTGCCTGGCTCAGCTGCAGGGGCCTGGTCTCTCTCCTGGAGGACCACGGGGAGCTGCAGGAATCCTGTCTCAGGGGAGGAAAGGGGAAGGATCACCCCACCTCAGGACCCCTGGAGGGGTTAAGCCCTGCATTCCCAGGTTGTGCAGTGCTCCTGATGGGCCTTCAGAGAAGCCCAGGCCTGAGTAAGAGGCACAGGGTGCTCCTGCAGGAGGCTGTTGTCTCCTGCAAACTAGCCGCCTCAGCCAGGATTTGAACAACAGGCAAGCGACACCCAGACCACCTGAAGCAGTGTGTAGAAGGGGTTCAGTGCCCGTGTGGCGCCTGCAGATCATCACGCCATCAGATCCTACCCAGAGTCGCGGATAAAGAACTATACCACTCATCCCAACTCTTCCTGCTCCTCAAGCCTGCTCCAAAGAACAACTAATTTTTGCCCCTTTGATCTGTTTTCTCTTGATACTAACCTGCATATTTCTGAATACTTTTATATTACTAGATTTTATTCACCAACTTTAGGCCTTATCTATTGACATCCTATTAAAAAGTTCAAAACTTTGCTGTAATACCACCAAAACCCACTTTCCTGCACCATTCTTCAAAAACACTTACAAAATTATTTTTATTCAATAATAAGGAACACTTAAGCTAAGGTGACTCTAAATAATTATCACTGTGGGGAGCATATATTTCTGTCCTGTATAGCTTTGGGGTTTCCTTAGAATTAGTAGCTGCCTTGTGTTAGTCACTCACCTGGTTTCTGTGTACCCATATTTTCTTCCCACATGCCGCATCTGATCTACCCTCAATAACTGATAGCTACTGATTATTACTCTTCAAGTGATCCACAATATCAGATAATCTTGCAGTAAACAGTTTCCCTTCATTCTTTTTCGGCTCCAATCAGGATGGGCTAGCTGCCTGGAGCTGCTACAAAACCCTTGGCCAGAGACCTGCCTCTGTCCTCTTGGTTGGAGGCTGTTTCTTGCTCCCAGTCTTCCTCTTTCTTGGTTTGCTCCCTTAACTGGCTGGAGCACATCCATCAGTTGTTTCCTCTGAAAGGATGCTTTCAGTCCACGGCCTTATTTCTCTGTCACGCTCGAACAATAATTTGGCTGCCAATAGAATTCTAGGTTGCATATGATTTTCTCTCAGAATTTTGAGGGTGACTCCACGTTGACTTCTTTCTTCCAGTATTGCTCTTAAGAAGACCCATGCCATTCTGACTTTTAATCTCTAGAATTTTGTTTATCTCTGGAAGATTTTAGGCTCTGGTGTACTTAGGATGTTCTGAAATTTCATGGTTACACATGGAAGATACTTTTTCACTTGTTGTACTGGGTCCTTCTGGGCCCTTTTCATTGGAAATCTCGTGTCCTTCAGCTTTGGGAAATGTCCTTGAAGTACTCCTTTGACAATTTATTTTCAATCATTTTCTCTCTTTCTGAAATTCTTATTTTTGATGCTGGATGTTTTGAATTTATCCTTTAGGTCTCTTATCTTTTTTTCCCATTTTTTCCATCTCTTTTTCACAATGCCCTAATCTTATTTTATTTCACCCCTTCTCCTCTCTGGCCTTTGTAATAGGCACTTAGTAGGTGCTCTATGAGTGGTGGTTGAATGGATGGACCTCTCTGAGGATAATGTAATCATTTTGTAGTTTTCTTCTGTTCCTAGAATTATTTTTGATCTCCATATTCTTTTTTATTTGTTGGTTTTGTTGGGTATCTTTCTTCATGTTTGAAAATGTGCCAGTGAGAATTGGGTTTGACTGAAAGCAACACAAAGCCACCTATGGGGTTTTAATCCAATAGGCTTCATTTTTCTCACACAAGACAAGTTGAGACCTAGCACCTTCTCCAGGAAAATCAACCATTACCCACACAGCTTTTACCTTCATGCTCTAATTGCCTAGGCCTGTGGGCTGGGGCTGCAAGAGGCTGCTTTGCCTCCAGGCATCACACTCACATTCCAGAGAGAAAAGGTAGAGAAAGAGGGAAGATTAGAAGGCAAAATGTAGGTAGCAGTTCAGCCTGCACTTCTTAAAAGCTCTGCCTGGCAAAATGTGCTTATATCTCACTCCCTGGGAGAAACCCACAGGCCCAGCCCTAGCACAAGCACCCCTGGGAGGAGGGCACTGCATGCTGCTGCCCAAACAGAGCCAGGGCCCTCCAGGTACAAAGGATGGACACAGAGATGAGCAGCTAGCAGTGCAAAGGGGTCCTTGGCTGGCCATTTAGATTTGACAGTGAGAAACCAAAGGTCTGACGCTGCCTGCTGGAGGGCTCCCTGCAGGACAAGCAGTCAGCTGACAATCTGAGCATTTTGACCAAGTCTGCAAAATCTCAGCAAGTTGATGTCAGTTTTTAGTGTCCTCATTGGTGGGTTTTTTGTTCACAGAAAATGCCATTCAGAAGTTGGTTTTTTAAAAATTAATATGCAGTTTATTAAAGTTACAATTTTAAGCCCTTGTTCTTAAACTTTTAGATTGTACTTATAAAACTTATTATTCTATTTTCTAAATCTTACAGAGTTAACAATAACCTCTAAGGGGTCTTTGAATGATGTTTGGTACCATTTACAAAAATAAATACCTTCATATATTTTAAATGCATATTCAAATGATATATTCAATTTTCTTTTTAAATCCTTTTTTTTTTTCTGAATTAGCAAATAAAACTCTCCTGAGGATGTAAGTCATTCTTACATGTTTAAAATATAAAATTTATAAATATGTTGAATCTAAAGATATCTTAAATGTTCCAATTCAATCTAAAACCATAAATCTAAAACAATTATTCACAGCATATTTTAAATTTGGGCTCAAGCTTTTAATTTATAAAAAGCCAAATTCTAGCATTACAAACTCCCAATATGAAAAGACTCCCTCTTAACAAAAAATACCAAAACTTTGATTTTGATTCTCTTGTGCCTTTCTGTCCTTAATTGCAAATCTTATTGTGGTGTAAGGTTCCTGCCCAGTCAGAAGGCTGAGCACTGCAAAGTCACCAAGGTTGTTTCCTCTTAGAGATGTTGCCTGGGCCACAGAAACCCATAACAATCTTTCTGCCGTCCTCACTGTCACCCTTGATATGAGGTTGAGCCACAGGAGTTCAGCGATTTTATAGTGCCCAAGTGTTCACCCTAATGAAGACATATCATGGGCTTCTACACAAAGAGGCAATACTCCCATACCCCTTCTTACATCTAGTGAACCTGAGCTCTCTCCATGAAGTCGCTTTCAGAGACCACTTTTATTTCTTCTTGACTTGACAGCAAGCGATACCTTTCAACTTTGACATATGCTCATTTCTGTAATCTTTACTGAGCCAATGAATGAGTCAATGAGACCAACATGAAAGCAGGTTAAGCAATGAGATCTGGCAGGAGTGCTCTCGACCCACGTCTTTACAGTAGCTTTTCAGTGGTGGGTTATTTATTCTCTTAAGAGGTTATTGTTTTGACCTCTTGCCTGGGGAATGCATGTCTGACCCCAAGCCTTCTGGGAGGGCTTGGGAGGGGGAGGCACTAGAGGGGGTCCCTCTGTTTAAGATGCAACATTCACCTACTTCAGCCATCACTTCCCACCTCTGTCTAGTGCCCTCTACATTCTAAGTCTTTCCAAGTCAGTCTAGCCGGGCCTCTTCCTGGCAGCATGGAGTGGGAGAGGAGATGGAGCTGGGTGCAGCCCTTTGACTCCACTCCCAGGGCTGCTCTGCCCATTGCTGTCGTGACCCCCCTAAAGTCCTATTGTCCTCCACCCACATTTTGTTTCCAGACATCTATGGAACTCTCTCATACTGCTGCTGTTTCCTCTCCCATTTCTCTGTCCTTGTGGGGTTTTGTTTGTTTGTTGTTTGATTGTTCCTTTTTAAATTATTTCACAATCATTTAAGTTGGGTCACAGGAGAGACACATAGTAAATGTGTGGCCACTTTGGCTGGAAGTCCATCCTTTTAGGTTTGACTATATGAATTAGAAGATGTTGCTTAATCCTCTCCTACACTCTTCAATCTTGTTTGGCTTTCATTTGGATTGAGTTCTTCTGTCACTATTTCTCCTTAGAGAGAATGACTGAGTAGGATATTTTTTGAGCACTTCTATGTTCCAAAATGTCATTCTTTTGCCCTGACATAGGAATGTAGTCTTGAATATGTGTCCCGAGTTTATATTACAGTCCTTTTCTCTGAGTCAGTTTCCTCTGGGAGGTAGAAATGTCATTTTGGTTCCCAGCACTACGGGTGAGAAGTCCAGTCCTAATCGAATTATCTTTCCTTTGTAAGGGAGCTTAAAAGAGTCTTTTTGCCCTTAGACTGGATAAACTTAGGTATCTGAGATTGTTTTTTGTTTATCTTGCTTTAGGTTTTAATTTTTATTAATTCTTCCTCTTAGTCAGTAAATCCTTAAAATCTGAAGATTTGCGTCTCTCTTCAGCTCAGAGAAGTTTTCTTCTATTATTTCCCTTTACTCTCCCTCCATACCCTGCACATCTCCTATCATTTGCATGTTAGATTTCCTGTGTGTGCCTCTAGGTGTCTTGTTTTCATCCATCACTTCATTTTCTTTGTATTATAACTCAGTGTGGTAAGCCATTTCTTCCTTTTGATCTTCCAAACCAGCTAGTCAGTTCTCAGGAGTGATTGTTATAATTTAGTTTCTTTTTTAAAACTTTAAATTCAGAAATCCTATCTTCTAGTTCCAGTCTCCAGCATTCTATAATTTTATCTCTTTGAGAGTGCTCACTACTCCTCAGAAAGTTACGTTTTCTTCTGGCTCTTTAATTAAGTTTGTTTCAGGAAGCACTGGTTGTGATGGTCCAGTTGTGTCCATCCTTCAAGCTGGAGAGCCCTCTATGGCTGAGCTTTGCTGATTTGCCCACCCTTCCATGTGAGGGCCTCAGCAGGCCCCCATGGAGAGGCAGCAGATGGGCTGGCAGAAAGTGAGCTACCTGCTCCAGTGAGAGGAAATGCCTCTCTGTTCCCAGGTTTCCATGGGTACCAGTAGGTGGGCAAAAGTCCTCTCTACCTCCAAACCTGGGAACAAGTCATCCCATTGGCACTGCCCTGTCTGGGTATCTCGAGTTGAACAGGGTTAAGGGGCAGAGGCTCTGAGTAGAGATGGTAGAAGTTCTGGGGTGAAGATGAATGCCCTGCTGCACCTCTAGCATGTCCTTGCACGGTGACCTGGAGGCCATAGCTCCTGAGACCGACCACACAACTGCAAAGGCTCCTCCATCCATGCAGCCGAAGCCTCGCAGCTGTGAAATGGCACAGACAAGGCTGGCACCCAGAGGCACAAGGCAAACACTGCTACATGTGTGAGTGTGTGTGCCTTTCCTATGGAAACCTGGAAGCCCTTTGAAAGCAGACACTGTGACACATACTGTTAGAAATCCCCTTTGGTGCTTTGCACAATTTAGTGTCCAGTAACTATTTGCAGAAATGAGTGAACGAATGACAATAGAAAGGAAGGGAAAATAATATATGGGTGCAGTATGCCAAATTTTGAATACTAGGTACAGTTATTTCTGGAAGAATCATCATCTTTCTAACCCAAATCTTTTTGCTGCATCACTTACTCTGCAAGGGGTGATGGTCAATGTTGAATATAAATTTGATGACCTTCTCCAAACTGCTCCTAGATGTTGGCATGATTTGAAATCTTTGATACATGCAGAATTGTTCAAGTGTGTTCAAATAAATCAGCAGGAAAAGGGAAGCATATTCAGAGAGCTATGTAAAGAAGTGCCATAAATGCATCTGACAAAAATGTTTGTATTTCTCAGATTATGAGATTCTGATGAAAACGCATGTGCTCAAGCAACATGGATGCTTTCCCCATACTGCACAGTTGCTAAAGCCAGGCTGTGGTCCCCACCTCATTACTTTCTGCTTTGAGATGGAGACTAAAAACAGCTGGGCAGAAAGTTGGAGACAACTGATACTAGTGCTCCTTGGGACACACGATCCCCATGTAAAATGCTGTGGATGAGAGATAAGAAGTCATGTTCCACAGACACTGTCGATTCTTAGTCCTAGCAACATGTTAGAATCACCCAGGGAGCTTTGAAAATAGGCAGACGCCTGGGCCCTACCCCAAAAAAGCCTGGGTTGGAGACCAAGCATCAGTATGTTTTACTCTCCCCAGGAAAAGGTAACATGCAGTCAGGGTTGACCACCACCAGTTTGTGGGCTGCCATTACTAACCCACTGCCAGATGACAGCTCCAAAAAGGAGGTTCTAGTGGCCCCCAGGGGTACAGTATTGGGTCAGTAACGTGGAAGGCAAACTTGAAGATGGTGTGCTGTGCTTCAGAAATGCTCTCTGCAGTTGGCATCAGAGTAAACCCGAGCATTCCTTTTATAAGAAAAGAAAGAGTTCCCAAGTGTTCTCACTGAGCTCTCTGTCCTAAGTCACCTCCCCCATCCCCAGCCCACCCCTCAGTGCCAACACTACAGAAAGCATATTGACGATATGGAAGGCAATTGGAGAAGTGCTTTGAGAGCACAGAGTTAAATGAAGAGATGGTAAGAAAAAGATGAGAAAATGAGAAGACAGAGGATAGATACACAAGATAGAAAACTGAAATCCAACATTAAGAAATGCTGCTTTCCAGGGCAAAAAACAAACACCAGAGGCAAAATTCACTTAAAACTGAAGACCACTTCTCTGGCCTTTCACGGAGCTGAGTGCAGAGATTGAAAGGGTTTACCTTGTCCTATGATAAAGAAATGAAAATAAATGGGAAGAAACCCAGGGCAGCTTGCACCCCATCAGCATTTTGAGTTACCCCATAATGAAACAATACCCAACAAGCACCGAGGCGGGAAACATGGGCTGATGGATACCCTCTTCACGTCAGGTCTGCTTCCTGTACTCAGTGCTTGTCCCCACTTGAACCGGCTGCTCCCAAACGCAGCACCTGTTTTCACAGCTCTGCACAGTGGAAAACTCAGTGGCTTCAGTGTAAGACTTTTTCCCAGAACGCTTTCCCATTTTCTCCTCTTTAAGTTCACTCACATCTTAATTTCCTTGGGTTGCTGTAATCGAGCACAACCTGGGGGCTTAAAGCAATGACACAGATCCAAACTGGAGGTGCTGCAGGGCACTGGCTCCCTCTCAGCCTGCCCTTCGTCCCCTCTCTAACATTCTCATGGGCATCCATGGCGTGCCTTGATTTGTGGCAGCCTAATTCCAGTCTCCACCCTGTCTTCCTTCCTCTTGTCATTTCTGTCTCTTCTCTTCCTGTAAGAACACCTGTAGGCTGGAGCCTGCCCTTCTCCAACATGATGATGTCTTAATCTCACTCACTCCATCTGCCACGGCCCCATTTCCACATAAGATCACACTCTGAGGTACTGGGGCCGTTTAGCACTTCAACATATCTTTTTTAGGGGGGACACAACTGAACCCATGGAAGTCAGAGACCCCCTTCTCGTTCCCCTCACTGCAATGAGCTTGCCCCCTTGCTCCCCTCACCTCACTCTGCTTTCGGAGCTGCTCTCAGCCTCCTGGCTTGATGGTGAGTCTCCTGATGGCAGGAACCACTGCTCTGCTGATACACGCCACCCCTAGCACAGCCCTGACACAGCACCGTGAGGTTTTTAATCTCAAATTCCTGCAGGCTTCGGGACTAAGCCTTGGCCTTGGCCGCCTCTCTAGAGAGAGTCAAGGACGTCCAATGGGACATCGTGACCCAGTTGCCTGGGCCATGGAGGAGAGGCTGGCTCGCCTGCTGGGTGACCTCCAGCCCTCACAGAGCAGGTCACTGTGGGTCCCCATGTCTGAGCCAGCAGAGTGGATGGCCTATAAAAGCCAAGCTGGCTGGGCCTCCTTTCCCACACCATGGGTCCACAGGCTGAGCTCACTTCCTGCTTGCCATCTTGCAGAAATCACGAGAAACATGATTGCTAGAGTTACACAGCAGAAAGAGAAAGACCATGCAAAGCTTTGATTAATAAAAAATTAAGTAGATAATCAATTCCAAAGAATTACATAAACCACCCTGTCTCCCTAGGCCTCTCCCAAGACTATTACAATAAATCTTCACACAATGTTAAAAAAAACACTTGTCAGGCCCAGGAGAAATTCCTTGTGTATAATACTTATCTGATGCTGTGAGGATGTTTTCTACAAAATTACCAGGAATTATTGTCTCCGGGAAGGAATATTTTATAAGAAATTTGTGGATTCTGGCTCTTCTCACACTCATGATTTAGATCTCACAACCAGTCACTGAGACAGATATTACCATTCCCACTTTTCAAAGGAGGCGCTGAGACTCTGAGAGATCAGGTGTCCTGCCCATGGTCATGTAGTCCCTCAGTGAGAGCATCAGGATTGGCACTCAGAGCCCAGGCTCCACATCCCGGATTATGTCTACCATCCCAGGCCATCTGTAAGACTGGCTAAAGGAAGAGAAAGGAAAGACCAGAGACTCTAGCTTTGCCTCTTCCTACACTTCTCCACGGCTGGTCCAGGTTCCCAAGATACATGGATCACGAACTGTATGTCTTGGGCTCTTCACCACCTCATCAGTTAGAGACATTACTGGACCAGCCTCCTCAAGGACAAACAGTTAAAACCCCTGCCTATGGTATGACATGGCCCTGGAGAACTTGTTTCAATTCCTAGCTACAGGGATTAGAATCTTCTAATCTGAGATTTAGCTTTTGACCTCTAGCAAGGAGAGTAAATAAGCAAACCCAGACACACAAGCACCCCACAAAGTCCCAGAAGCCCAGTCTAGCATTGCAGCAATTAAGCGTACTTGTCCATAAAGCACTTAAAGAGCCATTTAGACTGTCCAAGTCAGTTCAAGCTCTTTAATCTTGGATAAAGTAAACAAGACTGTTTTTAACTTGTTTTTTTTTCCTTTCTATTTTAAAACAAGAATATTGGGAGAGAGAACATAAGGCGTTCAAGGCCAGGGCTTTGGACCCCAGTAATTATAACAGCCACAGATGCTCGTCAGGCCTTTTGGTGATATATTAAGTCTGCCAACACCAGCTCACTCTTTCATAAATTGAGAACAACATATACCCTTGAAGTACACTTTTCTTTTTCATTCTCAGCTTGAAAATTCCTGAAGGGCAGGACCTGCACATTATGTTGCACCCTAGCATGTGTAGCTCATTCCACTGGGGGTCTCAGCAAATGGTTGTTAACAGGCTGACCATTGGAGAGAGCAATATGTGCTCTCCCAAACAGTGAACAAATCCCTCCACAGCCCATAGCCTGCAGGCTCCCCACTCGCCAGCCAAACTTGCCCCCTTCTGATTTTGAAAAGTTCGAGTCCTGTCCCAAGCCCATGCTGTGCACCACTGGGACCTCTAGCTGGAACATATTTCTGCTCTTCTGCCTCCTCCCCACCTCTCTCAGCTTAAGGGACCACCAAGAGGAGCTTCTCCTGATCCCGTGGCAGTTATCTGGTTCATCTCTAGAAGGCACTGACTACTACGTGTTTCTCCATGTTTATGTGTTTAATGTCTGTTTTTTCTACCAAATTCCATGAAGGCAGGGATAACAAGTGTTCTGTTTACCTCTGCATCTCCAAGGCCTAGTACAAGCCCTGCCCAGAGTGGGTCCTGAGTTGAGCTGTATAAATGAGACAGGCTAAACAAATCTCAAGTTATTTTCCCTTTCAGTTAAGGGTCTTAAAATAAAATGTGCCCTTCAACCAACTGATTACAAACCCAAGAGCACAAAACTCCAAGTTTAGTGGGTGTGACTCCAAAGTATGGCTTTCAGGGGCCAAGGGAGAAACCTGTGGGGATCGTACCTAACAAGGTGCACCCAGCAGAGACTTCCCGAGACTAGGAGATGGGCTATGGCTCTATCTCTATGTGGGGAAAGCTTTCAATAGAGCTTTCAGTTCTTGTACAACTGGAAATTGTTCTCCTTCTCTCATATGAGTCATTCCCAAAGTCCTGGTCGCATTCCCTGGCCACGAGAGTTCCCAAGAGGCCAGCCAGCCCCTGGGCATGTGTGCTGCCAGGTGTGGCACATCTGAGTCAGCTGAACTTCGGACCACCCTGGAGACCAAACACTGCAAAGCTGTTTGGAGACCTAGGAGCATAAACAAAGCATTAAGCCCAGAGACCCTGACACTTTCTCAAGTTAGCACAAGTGTCACCAAGGCACCACACTCTGTTCCTCAGCTTAGGAGGGCAGCTGGTGCAAACACAGAACCGAGGCTCATTATCAGCCCCTTGGGTTTTCTTTTTTATCTCCCAATAGGTATAGATGGTCCTTTTTTTAACTTCTTAAAAAACGATTATAGATTCACAGGAAGTTGCATGCAGTACAGAGAGGCACCCTCTCTCAGCTTTCCCCCAGTGGTTACATCTTGTATGACTGTAGTACAATATGAAAACCAGGAAACTGACATTGGGACAGTGTGTGTATACAGTCCTACATCATGTGTGTAGGTCCCAACAACCACCACCACAAGGGCCACCTTCATGCTCCCTCTTTAGAATCACAGCCACCCCTTACCTCTTCTATCCCCAGCCCCTGCTTTCTATCTCTGTGATGCTGTCATTTCAAGAACATCACACAGATGGAATCACAGTAGGTGACATTTTGGAAGTGGCTTTTTTCACTTAGCCAAATGCCTCTGAGATTCATCCAACTAGTGTGTATCAATAGTTTGTTCCTTTTACTGATGAGCCGTATTCCACAGTGTTGACTAGCAGAGTCTATTGAACCATTCGCCTGTTGAGGGCCATTTTGGTTATTTCGAGATTTTGGCTATCATGAGTAATGCTGCTATGAACAGTCATGTAGCATTTGTGTGTGGACAAAAGTTTTCATTTCCCTGGGAGTGTGACTGCTGAATCACATGGTAAGTGTGTGTTTAGCTTCATAAGACACTGCCAGACTATTTCCCTGAGTGTCAATACCATTTTCATTCCCATAAGGCATGAATGTATGACATCTAGTTTTTCCACATCCTTGCTAGCATTTGATATTGTCACCATTTTTTAACTTTAGCTATTTTAATATGGATATAATGATAACTCATCATGTTCTTAGTATACATTTCCCTGATGGTTAGTAATATTGAGTATCTTTTTATGTGCTTATTTGGCACCATATAGTCTCTTCAGTGAAATATCTCTTCATGACTTTTGCCTATTTTTCAATTGGCTTTTTGGACTTTTTTCCTGTTGAATTTCAAGAATTTTTCATGTGTTTTAGATATAAGTCCTTTGTCAGATATGTGGTCTACAAGTATTCTCTCCCAGTCTGTAGCTTGCCTTTTCAATCCTCTTCACAGGGTACTTCACAGACCAAAGATTTTTAATCTTGATAAAGTTCAATGCATTGACTTTTTTCTTTTGTAGATCATGCTTTGGGTGTCATGTCTAAAAACTCTTTACCAAGACCTGAGTCATGAAGCTTGTTTTCCTGTTATCTTCTAAAAGTTTTATAATTTTGCATTTTACCTTTAAATCTATCATTTATTATTAGTTTGGTAGAATTCTCCAGTGAATTCCTTTGGGCCTGGAGATTTCTTTTTGTGAGTTTTTAAATTACAAATTTACATTTCTTTAATATTTCTAAGGTTGTTCCTGTAATCTATTTCATATTGAGTGAATTACAGTGGTTTGTATTTTTCAAGGAATGGGCCATTTCATCTAAGCTGTAAAATTTATGTGTGCCAATGTATTCATAGTACTCCCTTGTTATCCTTTGGATTGCCTGTAGACTCTGCAGTGGTATCCTGTTTCATTCTGATGTTAGCAATTTGTGCCTTCTTTCTCCTTTTCTTTGTCAGTAGTGCCAGAGGTTTGTCAATTTTATTGATCTTTTCAAAGAACCAGATTTTTTTTCCCCATTGGTTATTCTGCTTTCAATTTTCCTGATTTCTGTGCTTCTCTTTTATTTCCTTCCTTCTGCTCTCTTTGGGCTTATTTTACTCTTCTTTTTTAAGATTCTTTAGGTAGGAGCTTAGATTATTGACTTAAGACATTTCCTCTCTTCCAATTTAAACACCTAGTGCTATAAATTTGCCTCTTAACAGTTTTTGCTTTGATATGTTTAATTTCATTTTCATTCACGTCAATGTATTTTTTACTTCCTTTGAGACTTTTTCTTTGAACTATGGATTATTCAGAAGTGTGTTGTCTAATTTTCAAGTGTTCAGAGATTTTTTTTATTTTCTGTTTGCTAATTTGTATTTTCCTTGGGTCAGAGAACAGATTTAGTCTGATTTTAAATTCTTTGAATTTGTTGAGGTTTGTTTCATGGGCCAGGATATGATTTATATATTCTGATGTTACTTGTATGGAACGTATATTCTGTCATTATTGGATGGAGTGTTTTATAGATGTCAATTGAAAATGTTGTTGACTTCTTCTATATCCTTCTTAATTTTCTGTCTAGTTTTTCTATCAATTGTCGAGAGAAAGGTGTTGAAGTCTCCGAATATAATTGGGAATTTGTCTATTTTTCCTTTCAGATCTATCAGCTTTTACTTCACATATTTTGCAGCTCTATTTATGGTGCACACACATTTAGGGGGACTATGTCTTCTTGGTGGACTGATCCTTTTATCATTGTGTAATGTTCTCTGATCATAATAATTTTCTTTGCTTTGAAGTCTACTCTTTTGATAATAATATAACCACTCTTGATCTCTTTTTACTAATGTTTGCATGGTATATCTTTTTCTGTCCTTTACTTTCAACCTATTAATACCATCACATACGAAGTAAGTTTCTTGTAGATACAGTTGAGTTGTGTAGGTTTTTTAATCCATTCTGCCAATCTCTGCCTTTTAATTGGTGTATTGAGTCCATTTGCATTTTATATAATTATTTGTATGTTCAGACTTAAATTTGTCATTTTATTTTTTGTGTTCTAATGTTCTCTGTTTTGCATTGATCTTATTTTTTTATTTTTTATTTATTTATTTATTTTTATTATGGGTAAAAATCAAAATTCTCACAATACATACAAACATTTGCAAAATGATATATAAATATATATGCATATGAGGTAACGCAGGCTGAAGTCTGGCCATCAGGCATAGCCGCGCCCAGTGGGGGATATGCGCAGCCCACCACTCGGGTGTAGGGCAGCTGGAAAGGGCGTACTGCCCTCACCATGGAACAGGCGCACCGCCCTCAGCCTCGCCCAGGCAACCAACATCTGCTTGCTGATAACCAGAAGAAGCCTGCCCACACTCACCCTCCCCCCTCCCCACATAGCTAGGGAGAGCCGCACCGCCAAGGCCACACCTTAGAAGGTGTGGAAACTGCCCCCGGCCTATCACAGCCAGTCCCGCTCTCCTTTCCCGCCCACAACCCTATATAAGCATCTGTACTTCCCTTAATAAATTAGACCTGCGTGCTTACCTCGTCTCCTCAGTGGTCTTTCCTCCGTGCGCCCTCCACGCCGTCTGGGCCCCCGAACGCTGGTTGCCGCTCAGCGTTCCCCTTCCGACAACAAGTGGTTCAGAACAACCACAATTGGTGCCCAATGTGGGGCCCTGCCCGCCGTGAACGGGTAAGACCCTACCCCGCCTCACTCTGCCACTTGGCGACCCTTTACTGCCCATAAATCCTGCTTCTTTCCCTACTCTCTTTTCCCTTTTCCCCGCCTTTTTCCTTCTCCCGCTCATCTTCCTTTTCGTCCTCGCCATACTACACCACTCCTACCCCTCACTTTCGCAATCAACCGCCCCGACCGTCGTCTTTCTCTGCCTCCTTATCTCCCTTCTTATTGTCTTTATCGTCGTTATTTTCCTTTACGGTTAAATTCGGTGCATCCGTCTCACCGTTCTGCTCAGAACCCCCCGTAGCTGCTGCTACCCTATCGCCGCGCTCGCTAGGTAAGGGCCTCAACCTTCCCGGCTCCACAAGGCCTAAAATGGGCGGTAGGCTATCATCTTGCCAAGCGCCCCAAGTCCGCGCTCTTGCCGGACTTCTAGATACCCACAAGTGCAAAGTTTCAATTCGCCAACTACAAGTTTATTGGGACCTTCTCCTTCCTTTTAACCCTTGGCTCACAACTTGCCACCTTTGGGACCCCGATACTTATTTACGCCTTATCGACCGTGTTACCAATGCCATGGAACACGAAGGGAAGCGTTTCCCCCCCGGCCTTGTGCCTACGCTGATTACCATCCGCTCCTGTCTCCAGGGCTCTCGCCCCCCCACGTCCCAGGTTCTGTCCTCTCAGTTATGCGACAAGGGAAAAACGGCTTCTCCCTCTTGCCCTGAATCTGGCTCCGATTAGGACCAAGACTCTGATGCGGAGTTTCTTATCGAGCAGCTTAACAAATGCGCTCGAACTAGACCCGCCAAACAAACCAACTTTAAGCCCCGCCAAGATGGCAAACTTCCTCCTTCTTCCCCGACGAAAAACAAGAAGTCGTTTAAGAAGGAACTAAAACCGCCCCATAGGGCGGTAACTTCCCTCTACCCGCCCCTTCCTGTCGAGAGCAAAAAAAAAAAAAAAAAAAAAACAGGCGGGCCCTCTGATGCTGCCGACGTGCATACGTCAGGTCGGCCATTTTATGAGCCCAAACAGCCATTTTGTAACGCCCTCGGTGCGCGCGCACCTGGTCAGCCATCTTGTAATTCCGAGCGGCCATTTTGTGCCCCAGCTGACCCTGCAGCCGCATCCGCCTGGGCGCCCTCCCCTGCAAACCCCTGGGCTAGTCCTCCGCCCAATCCCTGGGCGCCTATAACGAGCCTCCCTCAGCGCTCCGCTACCCCAAACACCAACCCTTTCACTCCCGCCCTGGCGCAAACACTCCCGCCAGCCGGTGGCGCTCCCCTAAGCGCCCTACCCCCTCCCGTCTCCTGCTTCCCCCTAAATGTCACTCCCTCCCAAAAGCGCCCACTCCCCTAGTATCCCCATGACCCACAAGACATTAAACGCCTCAGAAAGGCAGTTAAGGAGGACGGGTTGGGAAGTCCACATGCCATGCAAATGTTAGAAGAGATTTCCACAAACCGCTGTATCCCTTATGATTGGACCTCCTTGGCTCGGGGTATCCTCACTCCTGACCAATTTATAAACTGGAGAGCCCACTTTCATGCTGAGGCAAAAAAACAGGTTGCCACTAACACCGCAGCCGGTATACAAATCCCGGCCGACGCCTTCACCGGTTCCGGCCAATTTGCCAACCATATAGTCTACCAGCAAGCCCCGGCCGGCTTTTGGATTCAACTGCGTGACCTTGCCCTCCGAGCTTTTCGCTCATGTTCAGCTATTAAGGCTGGCAATTTCACCAAGCTCATGCCAAACAAGGATGAGGATTTCTCTGCCTTCGTCTCCCGTGTCCTCCAGTCCTGTGAGCGCAAAGTCACAGACCCACAAGCCCAAACAACCCTTGCCCGAGAGCTCATCTTACAAGGCGCCAACCTTATCTGTAAACAGGCCATTGCTCCCGTCCGAGAAAAAACAATTCATGACTGGGTTCTGGCCTGCAGTGGCCTCGGTGTACATACTGCCGCGCTCACACAAGCATTTTCAGCCACTATGGCATTAAATGCGAGCTGCTTTAAATGTGGCAATACTGGACACTTTGCCAGAGAGTGCCCTGAAGCGCCTGGGCAGCCTGCTCCCGCGGCCTTCCCCCCCCGCCACGTCCACCTTATCAGCTACCCCGCAGAGGGCCTACTACACCCTGCCCCCGTTGTGGCAAGGGTTATCACTGGGCCCGAGACTGCAGCTCTAACAGCACGCCACAGCCTTTAAACTCCACCAGGGGCAGGTCTCAGCCCCGCACACAAGAGACCCACAAGCGGGCTCCCCCAAAGCTGTGAAATGGACCATTCCCATCTATCAAAGCAGGCCCACTCTTACCTTAAAAGTTAAAGACCAATGGTACACAGGAACAGTAGACTCAGGAGCAGAAATCAGCTGCTTCCCAGAATCATATGCCTTTATTACTTCCACCAGACCAGGTCCACCAGTACAAGGTGCCACAGCTGAAGGTCCTTCCCTCCAAGCCAATATGCTTGTAGCTTGGGAAGATGAAGAGGGTCACTCCGGCATATTCCAGCCACTGTTCGTTCACGGGCTCACCTCCATTCTATGGGGCAGAGATGTCCTTGAACAGATGGGGGCAACCATTAGTACTAAACCACCGGACGGCTGCCATATCCTGTTCTCTCGGCCACAAAACCACCAGCCCCCCCAAGTGTAGAAGCCATTGCTCGAATAGAACCACCAAAACCCATTCCTCTTGAGTGGGACACAGAGGAACCTATATGGGTGGAGCAATGGCCCCTACCATCCCACAAATTACTTGCCTTACAGGAGCTGGTAAAAGAACAATTACAATTAGGCCACATAGAACCCAGCTATAGTCATTGGAACACCCCTATCTTTATAATTTACAAAAAAGATAAAAACACATTCCGTCTCCTCCATGACCTGAGAGCGGTAAATGCTCACATAAAACCCATGGACTCACCCCAGCCAGGTCTTCCACATTCCTCTGCAGTGCCTTTAAACTATTACCTTGTTATTTTAGACATAAAAAACTGCTTCTTCTCCATACCCTTACATGAAAAAGATAAGGAGAAATTTGCGTTTTCAGTTCCCCAAACAACCAGGGCGCCAATACTCATTATCAATGGAAAGTGCTACCACAGGGCATGAAAAATAGCCCAGCAATATGCCAAATTTATGTTAGCTATGCCATCCAATCTCTTAAAAATTGGTTTTTCGTCATCCACTACATGGATGACATCCTCTTGGCTCCCTTATAACCCACAAGGACAGGCAATTATCAAAAACACCAACCGCCACCTCAAAAATCTTATAACACAAGAGAGGGGAGAGAACCCCCACTGCACCCCCGATGAACTTCTAACTATTGTACTAATAAAAATCAATTTATTTAGTTTTAACAAAAATGGGCTGTCCCCTATGCACAAACATTGGGGCGCCTCCTCAATCTCCACTCCACTTCCTCTAGTGTATTGGAAAGATCCAGAAAATAACAAGTGGCAAGGAGCTCACCCCCTCCTCTGCCAAGGTAGAGGCTTTGCTTGTGTTTTCCCAGACGATGCTCCCCAACCCATATGGATCCCCGGACGCAACATCAGACCCGCCACCGCAGACCGAGCGCCTAATGAGAAAGGAACGCAGACAGCTGAGGCGTCTAGTCCACCAAATGACACGTGTCGTTCTGAACGACCCAACTCCTCCAACAGAAGAACAACTACTCCTCAATCTCTATCGCCGAGTCCGAGCACAAACTCCCCTCCAGCCTAACCAGCCCATCAACCTGGTAGCCCTACTAATCCTCCTTCTTTCTGCGGCCACAACCCCGTCCTCTCTAACTCGTCTCACCAACCCTTCAATTGGACAGTCAGAGTTATTGGGGCCCAAGATAAAATCCTGCAGTACAACGTCACCGCCCAAGCCCCATCCTTCATGGCACATATCTGTAACCTTATGGGCTATTCTTACTCACAAAACTTCAAGGCATCGTGCTGTTATCGTCATAATACATATTCACTCAGCCCTACTGGCCATATGGTCTCTGGTTTTTACATCTGCCCCTCCTCCGCCAGAGGCTGCCACGACCCCACGCACTTCTATTGCCCCTCCTGGGGCTGCGAAACCATGGCATATGGTTGGAGCGCTGCTCCAAACCGGGACCCCTACCTTACATTCCAAACTGCAAATAGTTCCCGATGGGATATAATTGTCCTCACTGTTAAAAACCCTTCCAGCACTGCCTGGCTAGAGGGCCATACATATGGCCTTCGGCTATACATGGAAAGCTATGATTACGGCGGCCTGTTCATAATACAAAAAAAGGCCACCACCCCCACTGTTCCAATTTCCGTTGGCCTCAACCCAGTCCTCAACCGTCACTCTAATCCTGCACCCCCTCCTCCTTCCCCTGCGGCAAATACTAACAATCACTCTTCTAACCCCAACAACTCCATCGCCACCCCTCCTACCCCACTACCCCCGCTACAAATCCATAACCTGCTTCTGTCCTTAGTCAACGCCTCTTTTTCCACTCTTAATTCCTCCAATCCCAACCTTACCTCTAGCTGTTGGCTGTGCCTCTTCTCCTCAATGCCTTACTACAAGGCTATAGCCACTAATGCCTCCTATCAACCCGCCTCAGAAGACGCTCCTGCCTCTTGCAATTGGAACCAAACCCAAATAGGACTAACAATCCAGGCCGTCTCTCAAAGCGGACACTGTATCACTAAAATCGGAGGCACTGTTATTCCCTTCATGAAAACCCTCTGCAGCCATACAACCACCCCTAACACAACCGCAAAATTTCTCTTGCCCAACAATAACACACAATGGGTCTGTTCCTCCACAGGCCTTACCCCATGCCTTAATGTTCACACCCTCAACTCCACCAAGGAAACCTGTGTGCTTGCTGTTATACTTCCCCGCATTATCTACCATAGCAATAACCACTTTTTTGATTCCTGGCAGCGTCACCTCCTACCAACCTACATACAAAAAAGGGAATCTGTCACTGCCATTACAATTGCCACACTTTTAGGTTTTGCAGGAGCTGGCACCGGAATTGCAGCCCTAACCCTACACGCTAATGCCTTTTCCTTGCTCAGGGCAGCCGTCGACCAAGATATCGCCCGTCTCGAAACAGCCATTAACCACCTAGAAAAATCTCTTACATCCCTCTCCGAGGTAGTCCTTCAAAACTGCAGAGGGTTAGACCTCCTCTTTCTCAAAGAAGGAGG